>JASDQU010106164.1:49761-61950 GCA_032191745.1 Picea mariana
ACATTAAAATAAAAGTAAATAAATATTTATTTAAAAATAAACATAATTCGAAGTGACCAATTACTGTTTCATATTAAATCATTGAATTAAAAAATAATAAAAATAAACTAAGCGACGGTAGCCAATGTACTTAATAAAGTCCGACTCAAAATTCAGAGTACTTAGAAGTTACCGCTGCATATAAAACTAGTGGACCTTCATATTAAATCCATGCCGCTGGTCCATGATAAAGTTGAAAGGTTTTCACAAATTATTTCTTAAAAGTTGAAGGGTTTAGACAGGTTTTCCAGTCCTACACAGGTTTTTTTAATCCCTTCTTGTTTAATATATTTTTACAGTTTTTTCTTGGGGTGTTTGATATATTTGAGAGCAAGATAAATTTATTTATGATGGTTGAGTGTTTTTGGAAATAAATGGTATGTCTTGAGAAAAAATGGTAAAGGATTAATAGAATAACAAAGGCAAGAGGGATGTCAAAGATGTGTTGATCTTTTAAAAGAATGACAACAAAATTTTGTTTATGTTTTACTAGAGATCCCAAGATTAAGTGAAAAGAAAATCTTCAAGAGTAACATGGGACTTGACTACAAGAAGGATTTAAGTCAACATTTATTGAAGATGTTGTCATGGGAGCATTAAAGGAATGGCAAAACCAATATAGGCGCATCATAGAACAAATTCTCAGAATCAACAAAATAAGGATCAAGGAATGTGTATAAATTCTCACTAGGCAAATAAGTCTTGAATGAATACTTTTCTATATAAGTCAGAGAAGGGCCTTGATAAAATAGTGAATAATTTTATTGTCTTTTAGGCTCAATGGAGCAGCAACATTTTCCATGTTCTTTTGAAATAAGGAAAGTGCATGCGGCTTGTAAAGGGTAGATAAGAGATGAGACAAATGTAGAAGGATAGCCTCTTAATTCACTGTTAATTATCTCAGGATTTATGTAATTTATAAATTCAATGAACTACTTCTTACTTTGTTTCTTATATCCATTTATGTTGTTTCATTTATGTCAATGTTTTAATACTCCTAGCAAGTAAAAGTAGATTAATTTGGCTATATGAAAAATTGGATTTTCCATTTACATTCTACTTACATTAAGAAAAAATTCCTAAAAAATAGGTAATGACAACCCGACCATAACAAGAGGGTTTACCACTCGCAAGGATGAAAGGCCTTCACTCACGTCAATATTTTATCATATTTTTATGTATGTGCACAACTTTAATATTCACATCAAGGTATTTTCCATAAAGGTTTGTAGTAATGTAGAGAAAATCCTATGAACTAGTCTATAAAATATCTTGTCCTTTTGTGTGTTATTCGACATTGGTTTTGAAGGTCATATCATATAAGTCATAAATGCCATGATTCTTATACCAATGGGGAAATCACAATTAAATGACACCTCCTATTAACATATTGGTTGATTGGTTACAACTATACTAATGGGAAATGGGCCATAGGTTAATAAATTTATGAAAACATTCCATGGTTAAGTGTTCTTGATATAGAGGATCCTTGTGATGGGTGACCTTCCTAAGGGTGACAAGCTAAGTGGGATCTATTATGCAAAAAACTCCACCTAGTACTAGGTGAAAACCCCAAAGGTGATGATTGATACTATGATATTCATTTCACTAGCATCAATCCTTATTGAAAATTGGTTAAGACATTAAGTGGGAATGACTATAAGGGAATTCTCAGTAAATCCTCATTACCAAGTGCAAGCCACAAAAGTGATGAATGACTATATGTGATGTGTTTTCCTAATTCAATCCCACTTCTTCACCCCTATGAGCATCACCCATGTTTCCTCCAATATTTTCACAAAAGATAATAATAATCACCAAGAACAAACCATAGGGAAACTTGAGGACAACACCCACCATCACCTTAGTGATTGTCTTCCTCATTTAGGTCAGCTCTTCTCCATCCCAAGGGGTGATTCCCTAGTAAGACTACAAATTTTTCCTTGCGAAGTTTGATATAAAAAATAGATTTTTAAAATGAATGTACTTTTCTATTTAGGTAATAAAGTAATGGTGGACTATCAAAAATATCGTTATCCATTGATAAATGAAGTCAAGATGCGAAATAAAGATGGATTGAGTATAATGGAAAAGATGTACTTAATGCATGCACTAATGTGCTACAACTAGTATAGAATAAATTTTTAGACTATAAAAGAATGAGTGATATCCCTTGTGTAAGATGCACCAGCAGAACCATGACATTATTTCCAAGTAATAACGTGCAACCATGAAAAATAGATAAATCACCAAATAAGAAATTCTAGATGAACTAGATTGTGTATGAAATCCTTCTAACTGAATTATCATCCAACAACATATATGATATTCTCAAATATAATTTCACCATGAGATCAAGAAGCAATAATATACAAAACTTAATATTATTTCTTAGTTACAACAGAATTTAAACAATGAATAGAAACCTATAACCATACAATTCTAGTAGTAAATATCTTTAATTATCCAAGGTTACATTAGGAGTTAGGAAAGGTTGTACCTTAGATATAATTTATTTTTATTGGAGCAACAACGCCCTTCTTCAAATATTATTTCAACAACAAAAATAATGGCAATCTTTGCAAAACCCTATTCATCCATGCAAGAGAAAGAAATGGAGAAAGCTTACATTGATCTTCACCCTTATTTTCTTCCTTTCAAGAGATATTCAACTAAGCATTGGAGGGGAAATCACATCCATCCAACCATGCCTTTGCAAGTGAGAGTTCTTCCTTTTATAGGGACATTCTCTATGTAGATGATGCTCAAATACTACAAGAATGATGAATCATGCCTCAACATATGTAAAAACACCTTGTGTGATGTGAGATGAACCCAAGTGGTGAGAAATTCCTTCAAACATGTAACTTTTTCTTTGAAAATTGACACATACCAAAGGAACTTTCCAATGGAGAAATATGCAGAGAAGTGTGCTAAAAGGTGAATGTTTTCTAAATGTGCAACATTGTCTCCAAATATATGAACTCAACAACAAAACATGCCTCAAACTACATGAATCCAAATTTCATATATGTTGGTGCAATGTTGTTGAAAAGAATGCCTCTAAAAATGAAATATTGTCTTGCATTTTCAGGTGATAACAAATCAATGTTATGAGTGTTAAGAAACTATTCAATCGTGTTGCAATGGGTGTTAAGTGGAATATTTTAGGGTCTACGCTCAAGGGAGCATCTCTCAAGTTTGGGTTTCATAAATGATGCTTGTCCACTCCTTTGTTATGTTGATATTTTATGTCCCATTTTTTGAACTTGTCCTACTACTTGAGAATGTTGGAGTTTTGCTTGGTCCTTTTGTATCCATATTCTCTTTTAGTTTATAATGGTTCCACATGTACCTTCTACTTTAGAAGGTGTTGACACTATATCAAAGTCGTCAATTGTATTTTTTTTGAAAAATGCAGTGGGAGGTAGTGTTTAATCACAATTATTTATCTATTCTACTTCAAAAAGTGTCTTCTAAAAGAATCATCTATTCATTATGGACTTAAAAGTGATTTCATTTAAAGATTATATTATTATTTTTTAATCGGATCAAATCTCTCCCCAAGCCACGCGCGCGTGCTCACTGGTGCGCCTTATTTCCTCCTTCCCTCTCGCCATGGCCCCAGGAGGGGGCCTTGAGGCTCCCCCACCCCCTCTCCCTCCCAAGTTAGACATGTTCAGGAAGCTAGTCATTTCATGCAACAAACGACCTGCCTCAGATTCGCACCAGAAATTCGTAAAAAAATTGGACAGTATCCCTGCAATCGACCTACCAGCAGAAGAAACCTGTAGATCTTCTTTGAACATGGCTAAGCGGGGGCTTATTGGGCAGTTCACGAGCTTATGGCCTTCTCCAAAATCCATAGACACATGGATGTAGAGGAACTGGATTCCTCTAGTAAAGGAATGCATTAGAAGCCATATGGACGACAAGGGATTCTTCTTTTTTGTTTTTGACAATCTAGAAGACAAAAACCTCATCTTCAGGAACAAACCATATTTTATGTGCCCTCAAGGTCTAGAATTGAACAAATGGTCTCCAGATTTTGATCCAATGCAAGATGTGCCCTCGATTGTTCCGGTCCGGGTGCGCCTTCCTCATTTACCCCTGCATTGTTGGAATCCGAAGTCTCTAGAATCCATTGAAAACACCCTCAAAAAATACATAGAAAAAACAAACAGAAAGGAACAATATTCATGTGCAAGAATATGCGTGGAAGTCGATCTGAAGGTGGGACTCCCAGAAGCCATTCAACTAAAGGTTGCAGAATGGTCTTACATTCAAGAATTGGACTATGAACAACTTCCATTTAAATGCAGGTACTGCCATGGCTACGGTCACTTCGCCCGACATTGTAAAAAGAAAGTCGAGGAGGAGGTGAAAATCTTGAAAGGAAACCAATGGACACAGGTTTAGAAAGTAGCCCCATTAAAACAAAACAATATATTCAAAGGAAAGGGATGTCAAAGGGGTCTGGTGCCCCCACTGTAGGGAATGCTCTTGGGGAAGGGAGCTCATCCCTCCCAATCCCAAAGGCTTCCAAAAACCCCTTCGAAATCCTCAGCAACCCCATAGAAATATCGGACCCAATGATCGAGGAACTTGAACAACAGATCCTCTCTCCAACAATAGGAAAAAACAATGTTGAGATACATTTTGGCTCTCCAATTGGAGCCTCCTCCTCCCCTTTCAACGCATATATAATAAAAAATAAACCACCGGAAATCTCTGGATCTTTGGAGGACGATTCTTTTGAGAGACCCTCAAAAAGAGCAGGGAGAAAATCTCATAAAGAAGCAAGAGAAGAAGAATCTGAGAGGAAAAAAATGCAAGGAAGCCAACCTACCATTGAAATGTCCATCGGAAGGAACACCAGAACAAGGCCCCCCAAGGGAGTTCCTCCCCACTCCAGTAAATAATGTGTATAGTCTCTTGGAATTGCAGAGGCTTGGGGAATCCTTCGAAGGCCGAAGCAGTCAAATACCTTCTAAAAATTGACCCTCCTGAGATTCTCTTTCTCCAAGAGACAAAAATTGAAGGGGGCACCCTTCTAGAAATCAGTGATCATAAATGAAAGAAAAATGTAGGGAAAGCCATCAACGCAAGGGGCTCTTCAGGTGGCCTTGCAACCTTGTGGGTGAAGGAAAAATTTCATTTAGAAATATCCTTCGAGACCCAGCATTGGATATTCACTGAACTCCGACATATTCCAAGTAATATTTCTCTCTCACTCTTCAATCATTATGTTCCTGTCAGGTACTTTGAGAAGAAATATTGTTGGCAAACGCTAGCATATTTTTTAGAGATTTTCTCTCCTTCGAACATCATTCTAGCCAAAGATCTGGATCTTGTATTTGAACCAAAAGAAAAGAGAGGAGGCAATAGTAGCAGGGACCAAATGCTCCCCTTCGTTGAGGAGATAGTCCATCAGTGGGACCTCCTTGACTTCAAGCCTTCGAAATGACTTTACACCTGGACAAACAATAGAGTTGGGGTTGATCACATCTCATCTCGCTTGGATAGATTCTTAATTTAGAGCACGTTTTTACACAAAAGGAGGATAATATCTTCTAAGATTACAAAACTAACTTCGGATCACAAACCTATCCTCTTGATTTTGGAAGAAGAAGAAAATATGGGCCCAATCCCTTTCTAGTTCAACATTCTTTGGATCGAAAAGAAGGGATTTCTTGAAACTTTCCACTCAACTTGGTCCTCACCTACTTCAGGGTCTCCAAGATTTATGTGGGAGAAGAAATTAAAAGCAACAAAAAATGCATTGAAATCCTGGGTAAAAAATCCCATGAATACTCCACTTAGACACAGACAAGAGATTGTCCAACAATTATCATATTTGCAAGATGAAATGGAGATCAAATACATATTCAACTCATATTTAGAGAAAGAACTAGCTGCCCAAAGAAAAACTTTTCATGCATTTCTCCTTGAAGAAGAGTATTGGAGGATTAAGTCTCGAAGCATTTGGCTAAAAGATGAAGACTGAAATACTTCATTCTTTCATCGACAGTTCAAAACCCACCTCTCCCAAAACCACATTTTTTAAATTGCCTCCTCAGATGGATTGATCCACAAAGGGTTTGATCAACTCAAGGCCGCAACAGAAACTCACTTCAAGAGACTTTACAAGAAAGAAGTTGTGATGAGGTTATCTCATATTTCCTCTCACACATTCCCTCTCTTGTAAGCAGGAGTGACAATTCATTCCTCATGAAACCATTTTCTGAAGAAGAAATCTGCAATTTCATCTGGTCCATGGAGCCTAACAAAGCCCTAGGACCAAACGGATTCACAATACATTTTTATAGAGCATGTTGGGACATAATCAAGATGGATCTACTGAGGATGATTAAATTATTTCACCAAAGAGCTAAAGTAGGAGGCAACACTAACTCCACCTTCCTAGCTTTAATCCCCAAAGAAGTTAATATGTGCTCCTTCGAAAGATTCAGGCCTATCTCGCTTTGCAACGCTTCTTATAAAATTTTCTCCAAGATTTTTCCAAATAGAATCAAGCCCCTACTAGAGAATATCATTTCCCCCATGCAAGGTGGATTTGTCCAAGGGATACATATTCTCGACAATGTAATACAGGTCCAAGAAGCCATGCACTCCAGTCATCAACGACATGAGCAAGGGATGTTGATAAAGCTCGACATGGAAAATGCTTTCGACAGGGTAAACCTCTCCTTCCTTTACAAAGTTCTCCTCTCTTTTGGGTTTTTCTCTAACTTTGTTAACTTGATAAAAGCATGCAATGAAAAGCCTTGTAAAGCCCCTCTAGTAAATGGAAGACTGACAAACTATTTTCAAGCCTCGAGGGGAATAAGGCAAGGCTGACCTCTTTCCCTCTTCCTATACATCTTCATGGCTGATACTCTAAGCAGGAAGTTGACTGCTGAAAAGAGGACTGGTTTAGTCCCAAGCATTAAGCTGATGAAGGGCATTGACCCAATCAATCATGCCCTCTTTGAAGATGAATCCCTCATGCTGGGTGGAGCCTCCGTAAAAATTGAAAAAAACTTCAATGAAATTCTTCAAATCTTCTGCAACATCTCCGGAGTGCTCATCAATAAAAGGAAAAGTGCAGTGTATGGGTGGAACGCAGAACAACAAACAATTCAACGGATATCCCTTCACTTGGGGTTCTTGGGCTATGCTTCTTGGGAAAAAATAAAGTATCTAGGACTCCCCTTAACACTGGGCTCCAACAAAGCTTCTATGTGGGAAGAAATTATAAGAAAATTCAAAGCTAAAATATTATCTTTGGGAGGACAGTGGCTCACCAATGCTGGGAAACTCACCCTCATAAAATCAGTCATGTCTTCCCTGCCAATCTACTAGGCTTCCTTTCTCCTGGCCTCAAAGATGGTCACGATTCAGATCACAAACATTATTAGAGACTTCCTCTGGTGTGGAGGCAAAGGAAACCAAAAGAAATACCACTTGGTCAATTGGGAAACAGTCAAACGCCCCTATGTTGAAGGTGGCCTATAGGTAAGAGACCCCGAGCTTGAAAACCTAGCACTGGGAGGAAAAATCATTTGGAATATTTATGCAAACCACAAACATCTAGTAAGAAATATTTAAAAAAACAATATCTCAATGGTGCCTCTATAAGAAACCTCCAGGCGATGAACATATCCAAAGGAACCTCGATCTGGAATCTCTGTAGGCGTGGTCTAGAACCCTTCCAGAAGCATCTATTTCGAATCCCATGGAACGAAAAAAAAAAACAATATTGTGGCAAGACAACATTATGGGCAATGCCCCCCTCATGAAATCAGAAGATCTCAAGGAGATCAGCATGTGGTTGTCTCAAAGTGGCATCAACAAAATCGCAGACATCTTTGCGTGGGATGATTCAGGAAGATGGAAAAGTTGGGACCTCTCGAGCGTCCCAAACCAAATGCAATTGCAAAAATCCCTCCTCCTTGCTGCGTTGAAGGACTGTGCACCTGTACATATCCTCTCAAGGGATAAATGGGGATGTGGAAAATATTTTCTCTACTCAATAGATCAAGGTTATAACACTCTGAATCCCCCACAAGCTTCGAATGAGAAAACGACCCTCTGGAAGCAGGTTTGGGACCCCCTCGGACTCCCTAAAGTAAATTTCTTTAGTTGGGTTTTAATGCACAGGAAAATTTTAACAGGTGAAAATCTGACAAAAAGAGGCTTCATAGGACCTCATAGATGCCCCATGTGTTGCCACGCACTTGAAATGATGGATCATGTATTTGTAGACTGTCCATTCGCTCAAGAAGTACAAAAAATATCCCTTCAAGACCTTAATGCCAAATCCCCGAGACAAATCTTAGTGGTTGATTTATTTTCCTCATGGAAAGCGCGCTACCCTCAAGAGATTCAAAGCAGTCCAACCTGGAGAAGAATTTGGCAGGCCATCCCCAAATACATTTGCTGGAAACTATGGCTAGCCAGAAACGATTATATCTTCAACAACATGCTGCCTTCCCCCTCAACTGTAGTAGTGAAAGAAAAATCTCTCCTTCTCGAAATAGTGGCAAATCACTTCACCATGAAAGAAATTACTCTTCTCCTCGAAGAAAAGAAATGGACTGGAACCCTCACCTTCCGAGACAGAACTCAAACCATTGTTTTCCCTTCAAAAACTTCAAGTTCGCATTTACGAGACAAAGATGCAGTTTTTCAAGATTGGTGGAGGAGGCAAGGCATAGCCTCAATCTTTTACGATGGAGCCTCCAAGGGAAACCTAGGGAATACAGGAGTAGGTGGAGTGATTTACTCCTCGGACGAAACCCGAAAAGACAACTTCAGTTGGGGTCTTGGTCAGAGAACAAATAATCAAGTTGAAATCCTCATGCTGCTAAAATATTGTCAGATAGCACGTGAAAATGGCATTAAAGAAATACAAATCTTTGGAGATTCTGAAATCTTGATTAAGATTTTAAACACGAATGATCAATTCAACAATCCAATAATCAACAAGGCCTTACAAAGACTTCATCAAGTGCTTCAAGACTTCTTCTCCCCTCGCTTTTTCCACATCCTCCGTGTATCGAACAAGGAAGTGGATGCAAAGGCGAATATGGGTTGCCTAATGCCTACAGGAGTACTCGGAAAAAATGATGAAACCCCCTTGTGGATCCCTATCACGTAGCTTCGGCTCTTCCACTTCTCATAACTATGTAAGAATGGAAATGATGTACTCAGATTAAGCAGGAAGTTGTTCCCTTGTAATGATGGTTGATACGTCATTGGCCCAACCGACCCCAATTTCAAATAATATTATCCATTTCAGTTAAAAAAAAAAAGTGCTTTCATTTTAAGATATGTCCATAGTTGTTTTAATGAGGCATAATTGAACCCAAATTCCTCTCTTTTAGCCTTTTGGTAATTGTGATATTTTATACCAAGTGTTATATTATATTTGTTTGTAAATATAAGTAACATTTTGAAAAAATAACATAAATACTAAACACATGTATATTGAATTAATATGATATTATTTTTTCCAAGAAAACCTCACAGGTAACTTAAGGGATGCTTCCCCACAATTATGGATGGATTTTTTAGTAAACATGTTATCATAGACTAGTGTGCCTCACCTAGGGAGAATCGAGTACTTGCTAATAGGGAACTACCCAATTTCCCAACAAGAAAGGTGACAACTCATTAAACACCTAATCCTTCAAGCTATATCATA
This sequence comes from Picea mariana, assembly GCA_032191745.1. Classification (NCBI taxonomy): domain Eukaryota; kingdom Viridiplantae; phylum Streptophyta; class Pinopsida; order Pinales; family Pinaceae; genus Picea; species Picea mariana. The sequence continues at coordinate 59,510 of JASDQU010106164.1, forward strand.
ATTATGATATATATCACAAGAAAAAAGAATTAAAAACAAAAAAAAAACATAATAATTTTTTTTACATATTTGAAATCTATAGAATCATATTTATAAACATCTATTATTTCATAAAAAAATTATGTGTTTAACATATTAAACATTTTGATAAATTTAGATATTCATCAAATTTATAAACATCTATAATTTCATAAAAAATTTATGTGTTTAACATATTAAACATATTGATAAATTTAGATATTCACAAGAAATCCAAAAATAATCAATATGCAGTTTTTATAATTTAAGCCATCTAGTTCATTGGGACTAGTATAACATCATAATAACATATTTTTTTCCATATCTAAAAAAAGGCGAGTGTATCACTAAACAAAATCCACTCACATATTTAAAGATATAGTCTATTTTCCCTTTTTTTTGAAAATTAGAAAAGACATTGACCATATGTATATACATATTTCAAAGAAGTCCAAAAGGGTTGGTTCTATTGGTGAGTAGTGTTGATTTTTTCATTAGTTGGCCTTCATTACTATGAGGGATTTTTTCAGAGTCATGTGATTACTTTGAGGTAGTTTAACATGTGTTTACACCTAGATATATTATATTAAATGATCCCATAACATATGCACACATAAGTAGATCAAAGTGCTTTTTATGTATTTAACGCGACTCAAATCAGGGTATGTGTTACCTATATGGTTCAAAGACCAATATGAATTTGAAAAAATTCTCCAAATTGAAGAAAATGATAAAATCAAAATCCCCAATTTATATTTATATATATGGAAAATGTATGTGGGAAAACCACAAATTAACCTTACATTGGTTGGAAGACTTAGCTACAAACTAAAGGGAAAACCACAAAAATAAGAGTTACATTGGTTAGATACATCACTTACAAACTAAAATGGGTTTCACAAAACCAATTGCAATCCCCTTGATATTCTCACAAAAAGCTTGAGCTGGTTTCTCTCTAAAGCTCAACTTTATGTTCTCTATTTTGACACCCTCACATGGAACTCTTTTACTACAAGCCATAATTATGGCTGTCTCTGATGATGATGTCCCAATGATGTTCTTGAATACCACATTGCTAATCTTCACATCGTTGCCACCAAATCCCTACAAAAGGACACCCATATAAATCAACAGTTGTATTGATTACAAATTTTAGGACGATGTTTGTCACTTGGAAATGAAATGGTAAAAAATTACAACAATAAATTAAACTTGCACTTATCATTGTAAAATGAATTAACACCTGAGTAGAACAAGAATCATGGGGGCAATAATATTGGTCTATGATTATGGGATTGTTTGTGTCTTTCATCTTTATATTTTGAAATGTAAGGTTAGTAGCAGCTCCTTTCCCTCCCTCCCATGTTTTGATCCTCACTCCATTCTGCGTTCCATTGAATACAGCTCCATTTACACTAATGTTGCTCACAACTTCAAAAACACTACCTTTTCCAAGACTTCCCACACTGCATAGTAAGAATATTACAAAAATTAATTAGCTATAGTATCAATTGTGGAATCTCAAATAATAATATTTCAAAAATTAATCAACTATGGTGTTGATTGTGAAATTTCAAGTTCTATCTAAAACTAAAACTGAAAATAAAATTAAAATATTGTAAAACTATTTCATTTCACCTGATTCCATGCCCAGGTCCGCATGTAAACCCTTCAATGGCAATGTTTGAAGAGCCTCCCCCAATGGAAACACAATCATCTCCTACATAGCCAAATCACCCATCAATAATTTTTGAGAATTTTATTATAGAGACACTTTCTAGACTCTCATATAAAAGAGATTGTAATATATGCATTTTAAATATAATGTTTGGTTGTAAAAGAAAATATTCATTGAAATTTCTCAAGTATATATAAACAATTTTTTTAACTATTGATCTGATTCTTAAAAAATAGAAATTTCAAATAAATCTATCCACATGATGTTAGGATTATGATGAACCACCTGTTCTTACGACAGTATCTCGAATCAACACATTGGAAGACTGTAAGTGAATACCGTCGGTGTTAATGCTGTCAGCTGGGGCCTTGATCTTCACTCCCTCTACCCTAACATTGTTACAATCATTAATCGTGATATGGGCCTGCCTACTATTGATCGAAGTAATATTTCTGACCACCAGGTTCGAATTCCCGCTCAATCGTAACGACTGAATCAATTTTTCCATTCATACCACTATGTCAAAATCATTTATGGATATTATATGCAAGCTATAACATGGGGTAATGGGGAGAGACATTACCGTAGGTCCAGGTGGGCACTATTGCGCAGAAAGATGTAAATGCACAGACAAAATGACGTTAGTATGTAGTGATAATGGGATTAAATAATGTCTTCCTTTCACTAGAGATATAATAAATTGAGACATACAAGAAGGTTTTTACACATGTAGTTCCACCAAGAT
>JASDQU010106164.1:65516-75578 GCA_032191745.1 Picea mariana
TACCAGAGAAAGAAAAGTTTTGCAGAGATGAGATGAGTAGTCTTTAACACTTTACCTGGACCATGATATTATCACTCTTACATGGCCCCTCGAACGAAACTGGATCAAGCCAAAATTTTCCATTGGGTACATAGAAGACAGATGGTTGAGTAGAAGAACAAGCTGCAGTCCAGGCCGCCAGAAAGGCCTACAACAATGCACAAATTAACCATTAAATTGTTAAAATTGGCACCCAAGCTGTGAAATAACTTCCAATAAAAAATTTGTTACAATCGATATAATAAAAACCTATAAATCACTGTTGCAATATTTTCCCAGTTGGGTTTATTAATTTAATCGAATCTCACCTTGCTATTATCTGTTTTGTATTTGGCTACTGCACCAAACTGCTGAACGTTAAACACTTGCTGCTCGCCCAACAACATTCGTGTTTCATCTGAATGGGTCGATATTGAACTCGTTTTTGGCAAAATGGACGATACCAGTAGAAGCAGAAATAAGGAGAGCTTCATCTTGTGGAAAGAAATGATCACAGCACATATACCAATGCTGATTATCACACTTCCACTGAACTGAAACAATGCCAATGCCAAGACACTGCAATTTATAGTTTTATTGCTTGAATGCAGTGCGCACTAAGTAACCGTCTTCGAGAAGAAGTCGGATCTAGATTCTATATAAAGTTCTTGAAGCTGAATTGGAGCCGAATTTTCCAAACGATCACATGTTTGATTCCATCAAGTACCGCTGGTACCGCTCCAAACTGATCTCGGGGTAAATGTAACCCACCACCCGAGTCACGCTCTTGAAATATAGAAGCGGCAGGGAGATGTATGGTTAGGGTTTCGGGTTTCCGCAGTTTGTACCATTGGTGGGCGTCCACGTCAGACACATCCGTAATCCAAACTTAGTGGGAGCCATCACACGTCCACGTCAGATTCTCACAATGGTGAAGATGTGAAATTGAAATTAGGAAAATGAATCACATATTGTCAATTATGGTAAATTATGTCATGTCATGAATGTAAATGATTATCTTTATGGATTGCACTTGGTAATGAGGATTGATACAGCGTGAGTGGGTCTAATGGTTAAGAACATGTGTTTCCTCTTAAAAGGTCACATGGGACCCCATTTTCATGGGACAAGAAATCCCTGTAGTAAGAGATTACAAAGTAGTTCATTTACAGATTACATAAATCGTGAGATAATTATAAGGATAATCATATATTAAAAATTACAATTTCATATCAATTTGTCAGTACAAAAAATAAGATGAAGAAAAAATAGATATCAAATACATGAGAATATTCTACAACAAATGAATATATATTCTTATAAATCTTCATAAAGTCATGAATAACAATTAAAGTAACATCAAAATTATTCAAAAAATTGACCAAAAATTGTTTCTCAATTAACAAGAAATTAGCTTACAATGTCAAACAAAAGTTATATTCTTTATATTCATCATATTTATACAAAACATGTAAATGCATGAAAAACAAAAACATTTCAACTTTGCAATTCTTGATATTCTAGCCTAATTATCAAAACGTTATCCTTCTACATTTGTCCTATATCCTATCTACCCTTTCCAAACCCCATACACTTTCTTTATTTTAAAAGAACATGGAAAATAATGCTACTCCAACGGGCCTCATAGATAAGAAAATTATTCTCTATTTTATCAAGTCCCTTCTCTAACTTAACTTAGATAGAAAAGTGTCCATTCAAGACTTATTTCCCTAGTGCGAATTTATACACATTCATTTATCCTTATCTTGTTGATTTTGGGAACTTCTTCTATGATGCATATGTATTGCCTTTGCTTTTCCTTTAATGCCCCCATTACCTCAACTTGAGATAAAAATATGTTGTTTTTTTTTAAAGAGGGTACATGTCATTGTTGTGTGATTACTTCGACTTCTTCAAAAATTTGATTTTAATCATTTACCATTTGGTAGCATCTTCATTAAGTGTTGACCTGAATCCTTCTTGTAGTCAAGTTCCATGTTATTCTTTAAGATTTTCTTTTCACTTAATCTTGGGATCTCTAGTAGAGCATCAACAAATATCAACATATCTTTTCCACCCCTCTTACTTTTGTTTCCATTCCTGCAACATATGGGAGAGGATAGATAGTTACTTCTAGATACTAGCTTCTGGAATCTTGCAATGTTTTGTAGAAAACCCTCTACAATGTGTTTACATTGTTTTGAACTTTTAAGATATATTCTATAAATTCAGCCATATAAATTCCTTATTATTTTTTCTTAAATTCTAATATATCAAAGTTGATTTTAGTAGACACTAATGATCATTAATATTATCTTCATTAAATTTTCATAAATAATAATAATAATAATAATTGTGTCTAGAAGTGCTCTACATGTCAATCTAAATACTATATATCAGCCATATATTAAGAAATAAAAATAATACAATAAATAATATATATTAGTCTTATATTAAACCAGTCTAGATTCATTTTAACTTTAAATCTATAAAATAACCAAGAGAAAATCATTTGAGATAACTAATCTTCTCTATTAAGTAAATTGAGTAATTAAATAATTACTAAAACAACAATCTAAATTTCTATATTTCATTGCAGTCTCGTTCAAAGACCTTAAATTATCAATCCAATTGAATGGAATCCTTTTCCAATTTTTGCATTCAGACAAGCAATCCAATTGAATATAATATTTTTTAATTTTTGCATTCAGACAAAACGTTAGTTGAAACTGTTATAATTACAAATGGTAATTTTTCTATGACGTACGGATTTTTTGGAAACTGACCACAAGAAATTTCTTTCTTTGCGCAAATTTAAGTCTCGTGGAGGGTATAGATAATGTTCGGCGCGTCGGCATTACTCGGTTAGGCATGTTTAAACGAAAAGCCAATCCCTTCACCTCATTGTAGATTTAGTCAATCCAGAGAACATAGAGCAGACCAAAGTCAATGGAACAAAGTTAATTGTTGAACTTATACTTCATTTTCAATTTCTAAATTATTTTATATTTTTCTCTCCTAACATAAATTATTAATTTATATTTTTCTAATATTTAAATATTTTTTAAGGTGATGTTTTTCTAGATAGAATATATTCAATTTCATTTTTCCAAAAAAAAAATTCATGATTTCTTAGATATCTTTTTTCATTTTATAATTATAAAATAAAAGTTTATATTCAATTAAGAACCTTTTGTAGAGCCATTAATTTCAAGTTAAACAAACATACAAAACTACTCAATATCCATTCCATTGTTTTACAATAATTATAATAGCTTGGTTTTTCTTTTATGATTTCAATTTCAACTACTCAATATCCATTCCATTGTTTTACAATAATTATAATAGTTTTGTTTTTTTTTATGATTTCAATTTCACTTGATTATTATTTGAACTCAATTAATTCTCTAAACTATGTGAGGTGCTTTTGGTAAATAACTAGGACCTTGTTGCAACAAGAAGCAATCGTGCATGGAGTAGCAACGATGTCAACTACTGGTTGCAGTTCATAAATATAAAAGGTTTAATAATCGAGGAAGGGGCGATTGCATGGCCATGGAAAATATTGGTGGAACTACATGTGTAAAAACCTTCGTGTATGTATCAATTTATTATAATTCTAGTGATTCAGGATCTTTTCATCGAGTGACTTATAAAGAATTGCATTAAATGAGCATAAATTAAAGTGCGCCATTAAAGAAAGAAAAGCTCAATAATGAAGAGACATAAGCATCAAATCTCAACACAAAAACTTGATAACGGAGTTCGTCCCTAGTGTACTACGTCTCCGGGTCCTGCTCTCAAATGGGTAGGATTTTTCATTAACTCGGCAAAAGAATTTGGAAAAATACATAAGTATACCTCACTCTGAAATCAAGTTGCAAAAATAATGATCAGATTAGAAAAAAAACAACACCATTGAATTCATGGCGTCGAATTACCCAAAAATGATTGTCTCCAAGCCTCAATCTCACTCTGGCACTCCTAAGCCCAAGAAGAAATTTGTCTCGATTTTCGTGCCCCTGCAAACTACAATTAATACGGATGTACTTGCCTCGAAATGTGTGCCCCATTCGTACCACACGTGTGCCTCCCCCCGAGTTTTGGGCGGATGCTCTTTTTAAACAAATTCTCGAGCGTTATTCACAACACAAGTCATTGGTCTGTTGGTTTGGGCGTGAATGTTAAGGCATAGTGGAGGGAGGAGGTCACGGGGTCAAACCCGCAGGCCTCCCCCTTTTGGCTTTGTTGTTACAACTATATGTGTGTGTGTGTGTGTGTGTGTGTGTGTGTTAACAAGGTTGTTCTGCCAACTTTGGCGATGGTCCTATCCAAAGATTTGTTGATTAGTATGTGGTCGGATTTGGCGTGGTCCGCTAGATTTGGCGAACCCGCCAAACCATATTTTGTTTTCAAAATTTGGATACGGGCTATCATTGGGCATTTTCCCACTTCCACGTGGCAGTCCCTAATTGGGCCACGTGGCATCCTCCCATTTGACCACATCATCCACTGCTCTGTTAGCCTGCCATGTCAGTGCCACATCATCGTACGAACACCATGTCATCGTAAAGATGCCACGTCACTGCCAACTCACCATGCCATGTCACTGTACAGACCGTATGTACTACAACATGGAAAAATCCTACTGGTCCATGAATTGGTCCAGAAGTGCCAAATTTGGGTGACATGTGGCAACCTCTAGTGCTACCACATCACCATGTTGACATCAACATGACACGTATCACCTCCTGCTCCTGCCATGTGTGTTGTACGGATGCTGACGTCATTCGTATGGATGCTGATGTCATTTGCACGGATGCTGACATCAACAATAGGGATACTGACTCATCCCCATGTTGATTGGGCTAGGTTGACCAAACTTTGACCACGAATATATTTCGATCCGTAACTCCATTTGATGAGTCATTTGCAGTGTTAGAAATCTTGCGACATGCTCTTCGCAATAATGTCATTTTCACTAATTTTTGGGAACTTTTAATTTTTGTCCTTTCTCTGTCTACTGAGGCCATTCTGAGCATCCTGAGATACTTCTGTGAGTTATGATTTGTTCTTAGCCTTCTCTAGATCCTTTTTGGATCACGCCTTCCCACTAAGAGATTTTTAGACCACCAAAAGATTTCATCAATCAACAAATAAGTGAGGGAAGAATCCCCTCACTTTGTCCTTCTCTATCCACTTTGCCTTGCTTGGATGTGTGCCCTTTAAGCCTACTCGAAGATAATCAACATCACCCCTGCATGAATTCCTCGTCCTTCTGTCTAGGATGATATATTCATTTAATTCCTCCAAGTACTCAAGAGAAAATTCATCAACAAGGTATTGAAACTTCCTCATCCTAATCCATGATCATGGGAGGCTCAAAAAGTTTCAAGTTCTCTACATTTACAACTGAGTAAATCTGCATATAAGGTGGAATATCCGGACGAAAAGCATTGGTACCACTTTTCTCCAAGATAGTGAAGGGTCCATAAAGAACAATGAGTGGAGGAATGTAAGGCTCAGTTGTAAGTATGTTGTACATAGGGTATCTATTCATCCCATAACTTGGGATGCTTGTCGCAATAGCCTCAAAGAAAAAGTACCATTGTTCGGTTTACCACCTCTATCTGTCCATTGGTTTATGGATGGAAAGCAGTGCTCCTCTTCAATTTGGTGTCCATCATTCTCCACAATCTTGTCCAAAAATCCCTAAGGAATCAAGTATCTCGATCTGAGATAATGGATGTGGGTAACCCAAAGTGAACCCAAACATATTGAAAGAAGATATTAGCAGTCTGCTCAGCAGTGACCTTCTTTTTACATGGCATCAAGATACACATCTTCCTAAACCTATCTACTACAACATACAAATAGTCATCACCCCCTTTTGACATTGGTAAACCCCCTACAAAATCCATGGAGATACTTTCCCATGGATGGGATGGAACATGAAGTGGTGAGTATAGCCCTAGTTTTCTATTACTGGGCTTACAAGTAGAACACATCACACACCCCTTTACATATTTAGTTACAATTGCTTTCATTTGAGGCCAGTAACAAAACCTTTGCAAATGAGCCATAGTTTTTCCTACCCAAAAATTCCCAAACACAAGAGAAGTGTGAGCTTCTCATATTACATGGACTCGTTCACTTGTAGTAATACATAGCTTTCCAAGATGGTAGAGTAGTTTTCCTTGTAGACAATAGTTCTCTACCTGTGCACCATGGGTTAGCTTCTCGTATACTTCTTTAAAATCTCCATCAATGGCATATTGTTCCACATAGCTATCATGAGATAAAGAAGTATTCTTCAAAATAATAGAAGCATCAATAGGAGGTCTAGAAAGCATATCAGCTACCTTGTTACTTGTACCCTTTTTGTACTTGATTACCAAATGAAATTGTTGTAGAAAACCCATCCATTTGTAGTGTCGAGATTGTTGTAGTTCGGTCTGTGCTTGGAGATACTGTAAGGGTTGGTGATCTGTATGTATGATTGTTTCCTTCCCTAACAAGTAGTGCTTCCATTTATTTACACTTTGAATTAATGCATACAACTCTTTATCATATGTAGGATAGTTAACAACAACTTGGTTAAAAGAAGAGTGGTAACAGATAGGCTTATGATATTGCATCAATATTGCACCCATGGTGTATCCGCTAGCATCTGTCTCGGTCTCAAAAGGATGTTGAAGATTCGATAGTGCTAATACTGGTGCGATACTGATCTTCTCCTTCAAAGTGTCGAAATATTTTTGTTGCTTTCCTTCCCACTGAAAAGTGTTCTTCAAACTAGTTAACACATGCAAATGAGTTGGTATAAAGGAGAAGTTTGAAATGAACCTCCTCCAATACTGGACTGCACCTAAGAAGCTTTGGATCTGAGTTACACTTTTTTGCTCAGGCCAATTTACAATTACATCAATTTTGGAAGGATCATTTTTTAATTATCCTCCTCCTACAATATGACCTAAGCACACAAGTGCAATCTTACCAAATTCACATTTAGAAAATTTTACATACAAATTTTTCCTTTGCAAAGTATCCAATACTTTCTTTACATGCCTCACATGTTCATCCCAAGTCCTACTAAAAATAAGAATGTCATCTGAATATACAATCACAAAGTCATCTAGGAAAGGCCTGAATACATCATTCATCACACGCATGAAAGTTGTTGGAGCATTACAAAGCCCAAACGACATAACTAACCACTCAAAAAATCACTATTTGGTTTTAAAGGTAGTCTTCCATGCATCATGTTCTGCAACCCTGATTTGATGGTATCCACTATGCAAATTCAACTTAGTGAAATAAATAACATTCATTAATTGATCAAGTAAATTATCTATACGAGGAAGAGGGTATCGATTTTCACCGTGATTTTATTTAAGGCCCGATAATCGACACACATTCACCATGTGCCATCTTTCTTTGGCACCATCACGATCGAAGAACCACAAGGAGATGAACTGGGCCTAATGACCCCTTGATCCAATAAGCCCTGTACCTTCTTCTTGATCTATGTCATCTCCACAACTGAAATCATGTACATGCCCACATTAGGAAGAAGAGAATCTTGTTGAAGATGTATCTCAGGTTGGACTTCCCTCTTAGGAGGTAATCCATCTGGTTCCTGAAAAATATCATCATACTTGGAAACAATATCAACTAATTCCTTCTTATGGGAAGGATCACATCCTTGGAAAGCATCGGGTGTCCCAACATATTTATCTCTTATGACCATGAGTACATATCTTTTATTAGTGTTTATGAGTATTTTCATTTGTCTTGCACTAACAAGTGTTGTATTTACCCTCATGATGTGAGCTCTAACAATATATTCCACTGCCCCCTTAGTAAGGTGGTATTTGTTCTCATGATGAAAGAAGACTGTTTTTCTATCATAAAGATAAGGACTTCCCAACAATGCTACATATATCAGGTGGTACAACATCCAAATACACTTCATCAATCAACTTTGAATCAATAGAAAATCTGACCCTACATTGTTTGGTGACATTAAGTTTTTATTTATCACATACCCAACCAAGAGGATAAGTCTTCGGATGTGGTTTCATTTCACAACCCATCTTCTTGACAAGTGTTTTAGATATTAAGTTTACTTGGGAACCCAGATCAAATAATGTATCTATCGTAGTGTGTTTAGATACAACTCTTATGTGAAATAATTCATTCCTCTTTCATTCATCATCATGAGATTCATTATTGGAACTTGAACTACCATGAAGGGAATCTTTACCTTGTACTCCAAACGTTGTGATATTTCCTTCATCTCCTGAATCGTAACCAAGATCTTGTTGCACTGTAGCAACGATTTTTGTCTTCCCTTTTCCACCGAACTGTTTCGGCCTCTTCCCTGGATGCAGTTTCCAACATTGTTCATCATCGTGACCGCTTTTCTTGCAATGAGTGTAAGATGGCTTTCCTCCTTCTCTCATCACTGTGGCAGTATTATTGTCCTTCCTTTTAAACTTCTTGAAATGTTTATGTGGGAGATTGGAAGGTTTCTTTGTGGGATCTTCTTGAACATGCTTTCCCCTGTTCTTAAGGTGAGTGGCTTGCACACAAACTTCGTCAAGACTGGTGGGGTTAAACAAGAGAAAAGTATAAAGAATATAATTGTGAAGTGCACCAATATACTTCATTAAAGTTTCATAAGAATCCAAAGGAATTTTTAATGCAAGATCTTTCTTCCTAAATTNCTGTGAAACTTTGTACAGTTTGACCTTTACTTTGCCTTAAAGTTTGCCATTCCATCATTGCTTTATGTAAATAACCTAATGGATAAAATTGCTTCCTTATTGCTGATTTAAATTCTAACCATGAGGAAAGACGATTGCCACACTCACTTCTGTCCTGAAGCTTTCTCTCCCACCATACAAGAGAGATGCCTTCCAACCGAAGAGAAGCCAGTTGCACTTTAACTTCCTCTTCATCAATATGTTGAACACAAAAATATACTTCAGCCTGTCGGATCCAATTATATAACTTTTTAGGATTACCATCTCCATTAAACATAGGTAAAAAACAATTTACATCAATCTTTAATAATGGTTTTATTAAAAGAGGCTTTATGGATAGAATGATGATAATGATGAGAATGCTCAGAGGAAGAAGAACTAGAACTTGATGGTGAAGATGGAGACTCAGGAGGATCTCCTCTAGCCCCTTGGTTTACCGAAGCATCATCATAAGCATGCGCTTCATTTTTCTTCCATTTCTTCTTCATCCTCTTCTCGTAATCTCTATACATTCGTTCAACCATTTCTGACATGCAATAAAGGAGCATGTGAAATTTTTTATCCCGTTCATCACGCTTGTCTTCTTCTACCATTTTCTTCCTTCGGGATGCATGACCAACTTCAGGATTGAAAGTATTAAGAGTTCCTTCACCCTGCTTATGCTTGGCCCTAGTAAGAATTCACACTCAACAATTCAATTCAAATACAATTGCTCTAATACCAACATGATCCAGGATATTTTCATCAAGTGACTTATAAAGAATTGCATTAAATGAGCATAAATTAAAGTGCATCATTAAAGAAGGAAAAGCTCGATAATGAAGAGACATAAGCATCAAATCTGAACACAAAAACTTGATAACAGAGTTTGCCGCTAGTGGACTACGGCTCCAGGTCCTTCTCTCAAATGGGTAGGCTTTTTCATTAACTCAACAAAAGAATTTAACAAAATACATAAGTATACCTCATTTTGAAATCAAGCTGCAAAAATAATGCTTAGATCAGAAAACAGACAACACCACTGAATTCGTGGCATCGAATTACCCAAAAATGACTATCTCCATGCCTCGATCCGACTCTAGCACTCCCAGGCCCAAGAAGAAATTTGTCTCAGTTTTCGTGCTGCTGCAACCTGCAATTAATGTTGTTGTACTTTCCTCAAACTGTGTGACCCTGTCGTACCACACGCGTGCCTCCCCCTAAGCTCTGGGTGGATGCTATTTTTAAACAAATTCTCAGTCATTATTCACAACATAGGTCATTGGTCTGTTGATTT
>JASDQU010106164.1:97759-119280 GCA_032191745.1 Picea mariana
TCTTTTATTGGGGAGTAATTGGACTTACGCTATGACAACCATTGTGTCGTCGGTATTCTGCATCTTATTCTTTGCTCATGAAGGGAATATTATGATGATTGACTAATTTTCCTTTGCATACCCTAGTCCATCTGCATCGGTGGGACCTTCGGTCCCTGTTATTGATAATTCTCAACAAGAAATTGATAATGTTGGTGTTGGAATGTATTCCTCCTTGATGGAAAATTTTGATTTTGCGGAACCAATCTCATACATTAATTCCATCTCCGATGAGTCTTCATCATCACTGAGGTCCATTCCTTTCTGTACTTCATATTTCAATGACCCATGGAGCCTACCTTCTCCAGCTATGTCGTATGAAGGTCATTTTCACATCAGGATGACGATGTCATTGTTCACAGTAGAAATTGTGTATTAGGTTATACAAGAAAATAATTTAGACGCTAATCCTTCCTCCTCGCGAATGAACGAGGTAGATCACACCTTAGAGACCATATGGGTTGCACAGTAATATACTTCTCATGAATGCCTCAATGATACTTTATCCTTAGATGAAGAAATATTAGAGGATATCTCCAATCCTGATAGGCCTTGGGATGACCTTCATCATAGATCTTATTTTCTCCCAGAGCTTGAAAGGATTGAGAAAGATGAGTTTAGGTCCACCCTGACTGAGATGGTCAATCATGCCATGGCTCTGTTAGATATGCATGGTATATATGTTGAAGGAAACATGGAGAACATTTCTCCTACAATCATGATAGACATCTCTCGAACCTCTGGTAAAATCGAAAACGTATATATCGGTGCAGATTGTTCTCCTGAAGAAATCCATATATACATTGACATCTTCAAGGAATTCCAAGATGTATTTTCTTGGTCATATGAAGAGATGCTAGGGATCGAACCCAGTCTTTTCAAACATGAAATTAAAAATTATCTAAATACTAAGCCCATTCAACAATGACTTAGAGTTGTAATTCCTAGGAAGGCCCCCACTATTAAGGCATAGGTGGAGAAGCTACTTAATGTTGTCTTCATCTACTTGGTTCCCTTGATCGAATGGGTATCCAATCTAGTTTCCCTAGATAAGAAGCAAGGAACCGTTTGTGTATGTATATATTTTAAGGAAATGAATAAAGCATGTCCTAAAGATAACTTCCCCACTCCCTTTATTGATCATATTATTGATAAGTGTGCAAGAAGCGAAGTATTTTCTTTTATGGATGTATTTTTAGGTTATAATCAAATTCAAATTAAACCCGAGGATCAACATAAGTCGATGTTGATTTTTCCTTGGGGTACATTTGCATACCAAAAAATTCCTTTCTGTCTTAAAAGCACTAGATAAAACTTTCAACGTGCCATGACCTTCACATTTCATGATCTTAAGAATATAGTTGAAGCCTATCTCGACAATATCACTACTCACTCTTGCAAAAGCATTGATCATTCAACTCACCTTCAACTAGTATTTGAAAGATATCTCTATTATCTCATTCAATTGAACCCTCACAAATGCATCCTTTGCTTTAGGTTTGGTCAAATTGTGGGATTCATAGTTTCTGAGCATGGGATCATGGTGGATCCTATGAAGATTGAGTTAATACTTCGATTGCCTCACCCACATAATATACGACAACTTCAGGGTTTACAGGGGAAGGATAACTTCATGCGTCGTTTCGTAGCCAAATATTCCAATATATCTAAGGGTTTCATGCATCTCTTGAAGAAGGACACTCTGTTCATATGGAATGAGCAAGCCTAGGAGTCATTGTATTCTCTGAAGAAATCCATCATATCAGAACCTTTGTTGAAGCCCCAAGATAGAGTAGATATTTCCTACTTTATATTTCCACACCCAAAGGGACGATTGGTATGGTTCTTGTTCAAGAAGATGATGAGATCCATGAACACATTATCTATTACCTTATTTGAAATCTAATTGGTCCTGAACTTAAGCATTCACATGATGTAGAGAAGCTAGCCTTAGTAGCTGTGAATGGACAAGTAGAGGCTATGAATAAATATCTAAAAACTATTTTGCAAAAAACTGTTCGGAAGAGTAAATATAACTGGCACGTGATGCTTTACCCTCCATTATGGGCATACTGAACCAAAGTAAATAATTCCACTAGTTTCTCACCATTTTAGTTAGTCCACGGAGTGGAGTCGATTCTTCCCATTGAATGTGAAATCCCTTCCCTTAAGTTGGCAGTCGAGCTCCAACCTGACACGACCAATCTCAAAGAAAACCTCGTACACTTAGAGGAGCTCGATGAGAAGCATCGAGATGTAGCTATAGCTATCAAGGAAAATAAATGATGTGTTAAATTCCAATACAACAAGTCTGTCTATCCTTGGAAGTACATTGAGGGTGACTTGGTTCTTCTTTATGACCAAGATAAAGAACTATTGGGGGAAAGAAATTTCAATCCCATGTGGCACAGTTCTTATATCATGCGACGTGTCCTCGGAAAAGGTGCTTATGAATTAGAATATTATGAAGGGAATGTGCTAGACAAGCCCAGAAATGGGATATACCTTAAAAGGTGTTACACTTGAGCCTTTGATCTCAAGTGTGATATTTGTATACTAATGTATGTTAGTGTATATATCTTTCTCATTATTTTTTTTTCATCGGCTTGCTTATTGATTTTTCCCTTGGTTGGAAGATGTCAATAAAATCTTCGGTGTTATTAGGATTCACCGATGGGGCCATTCGTCATACTTGGAACATGGCTTCTGCCACGTGGGTTATATATTCACCTGAGGGACAACTAGTGTCTTCAAGGGGATTTTGTCTAGAGCCATCAACGAATAATGTGGTTGAGTATAGCATCGTTATAGAGCTATTACGCAATGCCATTTCACATGGTGTTCGATCTTTATAAGTTCTTCTAGTTTCCTGGTTAGTTGTATGCCAATTGAACTACAATTTTTGGGTAAGAGATCCCACATTACTTCGACGTTTCCTTCAAGTACGAATTTTGGAACGATATTTTGATTTTATTACTTATAATCACATCCCTAGAGTTCTAATCAAGTATATGATGCATATGCTAATTAAATTTTAGATTGGAATTTTCCACATAAATAATTAAAGACGAAACACATACATTCATTGTAATATATGCAAGTAAAGCCAAAGACCAAAACATTTTTTATATTTCATCCATGTAGTCCAAAAAATATGGTGTCATAGTACAAAATTGGGCTTATAGTCCTCAAAAATACATATACAACCAATACATCACATAACCATGGAATCTAATCCTAAGATCCTAGATTTGTTTCATGATAGCACACTATGGCATTCTTAAAACACTAGAATAGACTCACCCATGCATGGGGTACACCTACCAACTTCCTCTGCATCACCTCTGGCAGATCCTCCACATGGACCATGGGAATCCTATGTGCTAGATGAGATAGTTTTCCCTACACATTTTGAAGAACTCTCTCTGCATCCCCCCCTACCATTTCATCTCCTCGACCCCTGTGTCAATGTTGTGGATATCCATCTGGTCATCATGGACCTATGCTTGCATGAAATAAATAATTGTTAATACATGATACCATACAAAAATATTTGTGTTTTCAATTGCATTTATCAAATCGAAAAACACAAAAAAATTAAATATATAAAAATCAATTCTCACCAATCTCTCCAAAGGTGGATCTTGGAGGTAAAGGAATGTCACGGTCCCCTCGATAGTCAATTCCATCATAAGGATAGTCATCGATGGCGATGATTTTTCATCGCCTCTAGTGAAAGAAATCATCAATATAAGGGGTTGGCACCCTACCACCTCCCATCCGCCTCATCACCTCTGTCCACCGTGACATGGTTGGATTGCGTAGGCCATGTGGAATAATTTATACTCTAGGGATCAAAGCTAGAACCCGCTTGAAGAAAAAACTACACAAAATGGATGAAAACCCGAAGTTCTTCATCCTCTTAAGTTTGCAGTCAGTCGGATGGCTCTTCATGTTGGTCAGTAGTAAGGTACACCAATCTTAAATTGTGGGTCTCAAACACTCCATAGCATAGAACATAAGTGGCCTCGACTCTTTATGCAATGAGGTCAATCCTAATATCAGTGTGAGTACTAAGACGATGATCTTCATACTCAGGTTCTTAATTTCCCTAATAGGGAGTTGGCTCCCCACTTTCTTTGTGTCTGCAATGTAGTAGGTGGTGATGTACTCCTCCATAGTCCTCCCACCTCTAGCCCCTTAGGCATTGATATTTACCATCTCACCTCAATGAGACAACCCTATGATAAAATATATATCGTCTGCTTCACTTCTTAATGGTTTCTCATCGATATTGAATGCCTCGGTCTTTGAATCCCAATAGTTTATCAAGGATTGGAGCAACCTCATTGATCCCTCATTCTTTTTATGGCCCAAAATTTATAGATCCCACATCTTTGCAAAGATTGTTGGGCCCTCATATCTCCTTCTATTGCAACATCAACCTCCGTGTGCTCCCTTTCTCTCCATTCAATAACCATCCTACAAAGGAAACATCCTATTTTGAGTCACATTTTATTTAAAACTTGTGCGCAAAGTTGTATGCAAGCTACAATTATAACATTTGTGTATAGGGATCGATATATGCGGGAAGGCTATTCTTTTCCTACGTACATGGCGTCGTATACACGACCTGATGAACTATAACCCGCGTACAGCCTAGTTTTCACCCTACGGACTCTAAAACTAAAAAATTGAGCACTAAATATAACAATTAAACCAATGAAAGGGAAGAGAATAGGATGAGCACTTACTTGGTCCAGGTGGTTTCCAATTTCGTTGATTGTAGCTCCTGAAATCATCACTAGAAGATCGTGGGTAAAATGGCCTCAAATGCACTATGTAGGTGAAAAAATCAAATGACATGGTAAAATTTCTTATTTTTACTATTTTTTGAAAATATTTACCCACTTTATATATTTTTTACCCTATCTTTCATATTTTTGATAACATATGGACTAATTGTGCAGTATAAGACTTGGTTTGAAGTCATTTTTTCCAGGGTTTTTATGGATTTTCAGCCTTCTTCCACCCATTTGTGCCTCCGACAGGTATATACCATCACTAGCATATAGGATAGGTTCTCACTCTTCTTTTCATTTTTGCATCACCCTATGACCATGATTCGTATGCCCTAGGTACAAACCCATTTCTTAGCGACACATAACCTTATTGTTGCTACTAGAAGTTTTGTTATTAATTGGTAGAGACTTACCAAACATGGGTACCCTAGTTAGAACACTTTTTCCTTTTGGTGCCCATGCAGAAGTTACTCCATAGGTCTGGGAGTCCCTTATATTCCTGATATAACTTCGCGTTCGAACCTCATTACTCTTACTCAATCTTATTCTGACCACTACCTATAGGACTCCCGCCAAGTCTTGGTTAATCTCTTTTATGAATCTTGAAAAAATGAAAAGATTGTTGAGTGAACTTGTCTCTTTCACACTCGTTAAATGGATTTGAAAGGATGTCTATTTTGGTATAAGTTTAACCCTTTTCTATACCAAATAGACTACTTACGAAAAAAGAACACTCTACTCACATTGGCTAGAAGAGTTCTCCTTGGTATTGTTTTATATTTTTTTAGGCCTAGGGGAATAAATCTACAAAAAATGACACTTTTAAGTTAACTTGGAATTTCATCCCATTATATTTCTTTCATTTTTGCGCCCAATTTTGACTCCCGCTTTATCATTATATATGTGTCCTTTTGTATGGATTTGGTGGAAACAATGTGAAGATTAGCAATGTGGTATTCAAGAAAATCATTGGGGCATCATCATAAAAAATAACCATAAGTCTGACTTGCAGTAAAAAAGTTCCATGTGAGGGAATCAAAATAGAGAATGTGATGTTGAGCTTTATAGAGAAACTAGATCAAGCACTGTGTGAGAATATCAAGGAGATTGCAATTGATTTTGTGAAACAAATTTTAGTTTGTAAGTGATGCATCCAACCAATGTAACTCGGATTTTTGTGGTTTTTCCTCAATGTAACTCTAATTTTTGTGGTCTTGATTTTAGTTTGTAACTAAATATTCCAACCAATGTAAGGTTAATTTGTGGTTTTCCAACTTATATTTTCAATATATGAATATAAATTGGGGATTTGGACTTATCATTTTCTTCAATTAGAATAAGTTTTTCAAATTCAAGTTGGTCTTTGAACCATATAGGTAACAATTTGTAACATACCCTCCTCTTTGTATAAGTTTTCTTATTAATGTTGACTCCTGACCAATGGATTCAATTGTTATAGCATTTTTTCCACACTCCATGCATCTTTCTTTAATAACCTTCCATTTCCCTCTGTAGAGTCAAAATCCCCTTTTTGTTCATTCCAGAGTTAAGAATTCAAAATTTTGTACATATACACGGGCCAGAGTTAGACAACACGCATATATGAAAATTGCTCCATTATTTTCCCCATACATTGGGTTTTGTGCTCAAAAATTAAAAAAATATGTCAGGATTCCATGCCAAGTCATGAGATCTATGATCCTTAACCTTCCATATACTGGAAACACTCTGAATCGACCCTTCAATTCCATTTGAAGGCTATAAATTGAGGCCATATACAAGCCTTACATTCATTCATCATTAAGAGCAAAGACACTCTGGAGAAATTTCACTTCATATTGAGTCTGCATCCCTTTGTCCTTGAAAGTTTTAACTACTTTTGTGTTCAACCCCCAAGCTCTTCATGTCTTGAGAAGGAGAAACTCAATTAATCCTATCACTTGTGAGCTTGCCTTTGTGGAGGATTCAAGTGGTGAAGGCCCAACTAGAGGAACTTAGTTTCTCGGTTCCGATATATGTCGTTACAAAAGTTTGTCACCTATGTACTTTTGTTGATTACATTAATAGAAATACTCTTTTCTCATCCAATATATGTCAAAAATATTTGTATTAATTTCCGTGGGCGTATTTGTTATACATGTTAATGAATTATGCTAATATATATGCTATCATTCTATATAATTTCCATATGCTTGTGTATCTTGGATGTTGAGGACAAGTTGTAGGTATCAAGCTTTGGATCATGAGCTCAACCATGGTCTTCTTTAGACTTTCAGATGAGGTATGTTTCTAGCCTTCTCTTGTTAGCATTTATATTTATCTAGCATAGTTGAGACTAGAGTTGATTTATGGATTTCGTTCCAACTGTTGTGATTTTCCCCTATCCATAGAGATATTTTCCTTGTAACATAATTTGTGAATCCGCTGGGGAGATCTCCCTTTTGGGGTATTGGGTGATTTTTCTCCTTTATTTCTCTTTGTTTTCCTAATATTTTGTCTCATGTTGCTTGATGGCCTCTATTATGCTTTGTATATGAGTTTCTTGGCCTAACCCTTGCCCACAGAATGTCTTTTTTGGAATACTCGGGTTTTCCCTTGACAGCCATGTACATACACGCGTTGTCTATCTTTAGGGTGCGTACATACACCTTTGTTCTCTGAACAGTCACGTACACTATTTTCTATGTTTTTTTAGTTGATTTTAGTGTTTTTTGTGTGAGTTTTGTTGGTTGTTGAGATTTCTGGGGTCCCTGTTGAGTGCCTACAGAGTGATAGGAATTAGTGTCATTAGTGAAGCTTTTGGGCGAAGTCATTTCTTGTCATTTTTTCCTCATTTTTTGTCCTTTCATTATGGTATGGGTAGTCGCTTCCTGGTTTCCTCTTTTTTTTGTATCCTTGTCCTTGCAATAGGTTATGCCCGAGAGGTTGTTTATTGATTCCTTGTATTTTCATTTCATTATATTGAAAATACAAAAAAAAAAAAGTTTTTTTCCTTTTTGCATTTTATTTAGAGAATTTTCACCTTTTTCTCCATTACATTAGTTTTGACATGTTAGGAAAGATTGCACTTCATTGAAATTGAAGATATTACATCTTGAGAACAACATTTAGAAGCATACCATTTCTTTGAAAATCAAGACTAGTACTTAGCAATGCTTTTACATTTGCTTCTTTTTATATATGTTGAGTCAACATATCATTAGTTTCACGATCACACCTCTTGAGTAAGTAGAAGCCATTAAAATTAACACCATATAATTAAATTTGATTAGAAATGATTTTGTT
The DNA here is from genome assembly GCA_032191745.1 of Picea mariana. Classification (NCBI taxonomy): domain Eukaryota; kingdom Viridiplantae; phylum Streptophyta; class Pinopsida; order Pinales; family Pinaceae; genus Picea; species Picea mariana. The sequence goes on from JASDQU010106164.1 coordinate 105,886, forward strand.
TTTCAGGGTACAGAAACAAGTGTAGGACATAGAGCCTTGCAATAGGATTTTGTGAGTAAACTTATCCAAGGCTATAAAACTCAACGTATGTGTCTGACTAGGGAATTGTGAAACCCATTGTGTAACTGGTTTCCTCGGGAGGCTCCACTCACACTGTAGTTAAGCACGATATCACATGAAGTTGGTTTCACAAATAGCCTTCTAATACCTTCCTAGCATCAGAGATATTTCTGGGGTTCTATTTGTATCTGTAGGTTTCGCTAGTGCCTTTACCTCCTTGAGAGGTAGTGATTTCGAGATTCTAGGCTTTGCTACCCTGCCCATATGGTGGACTGGACCTATGACTATTCTCCCGTGCATTGGTTATACCATGGTGAGTTTAGTTTCTTGACCTAGGTACCCACATAGGTTTCTTGCAAGGGTTCTTCTGTAGGTACCCTGGTTGGATATCTCTTCGAAGGAATATGATTGGTTGTGCTATGAAGCCCACAATGGTCCTTATAATCGATTATGTTACCTCCACTCTATTATTCGGGATTCTCATCCCCTCTTGGGAGAGGCATACCTTCCTTAGATCAGGAACCTTCAGTCATCATATCCTATTTGTGTGCCTTTGGATTTAGTTTTATTTAGGAAGTGTGCTCTTTGATTATTAGGTGGCATTAGATTTTTGTTTTGTGTTGTGAGTTCTGAGTCATTGTGGAGAAATACCAACGTCCCCACTGGTCCCACCATATTTTGAATCAAGTACCATATTTTTTTCTGATACCAAAGCAACCTCCTAAAAGGCATAGGTTTAATAGACATGGTACACACATCTCCACCGCTCAGGCTCGGGATCACCCTACCATGATTACTGAGTCAGATATGAACATGTTAGGAACCCCTTTGACTCCAACCTATACTTTGGTTAGTGGAGTCCCCTTGAATCCCTCATCATCGATTGTTTGGATTTCGAAGAATCCCTCACTTAATGATACCCATCCCATGATCTCTTCTCAGGCCATGGGAATGAATCCTTTTACTTTCTCGAGCGGTACACCCAATTACAGTACTCAGTATATGCCTTGAGCCTCTAATCCTTTATCTTTTGGTATTCCATATATGACTTCACACTTTTCATCCTCCGGTCCAACCTCTAATGTAAATACTAGTTTTGGGTCTGAGGGAACATCACCCCCTTATGCTTCTCTCACATTTGGTGGGGATCATATCCCTCAACCAACTTCTATGGTAGGAGGTTGGAACCCTCCTTCCTCTGGACCCAATCCTAGCTATAATTTTTCAGGATGGAATCCACAAATGGGCAGGCCTTATACTTCTTATATCTCATCTATCTATCCTTCTTCCACAATGTCAGTTCCTACAAATGTTTTTCTAATGGAAAACCTTGCTCTAACCTCTACTGTTTCATCATAAGGGATTCAATTTTATAGTATGGTAAACCCCCGACACGAAGTTCCTTCATCTAGGGGCAATATATATCCTCACATGAGTAATCAATATCATATCGCTTTCTCCTCACAAGCATCCTCCTCAGTGATGATGCTCCTACAACCTTTTATGAATCAATTGGGAGGAGGATAATATCCTACCGGACAAGTCCATGGTGTATACCATAATCCTTCTTGGAACCATTCTTTCACGGGAGTATGGGATGAGACGCCGCAGCCCCGGATCCCTTTTTTGGCCATGTTAAATCATCCAGACTTGTAAAAATTGATGGACGACCAAGTATGTCATGATCTGTCATGGGCCGTCGTCCCTACCAAGCTTTCCTCTAACATTACAAAGTTTGAGGGAAATATTGGTGAGGACCCAGGTGATCATGTGAGTACCTTTCACCTATGGCTCTCATCTAACTCCCTTAATGATGATTATGCTTGTTTGAGACTATTTCAATGCACCCTTACATGGTTGTCATGAAATGGTACATGGAGATACCTGGGGGAACTTATGGAACTTTCAATGAGTTGGTCTTGGTTTTTCTCAACCACTTCCAATTGTCGGTTCGTTACAATGTCAGAATAGAACTTTTATCATCTTTTGATCAATATAAAACCACCCACATCTCCGATCATATTCAAGAGTGGCATAAACGAAATAGGTTGATTAAAGCTTACATTCATGCATAGTTTTCGTTGGAATGATTCCTTGATTCCTTATTGCATTACATTTTGAAGGACGTTTCTACATCTGGAGTGACATCTGAGGAAGAGGCCATCTTCAAAGCCCAATAGTTGGACCTTATATATTCTCAATATGGGATGCTCTATGAAATTATCCCTGACGTGCAATGTTTGAATTATGATCCTAGAAAAAATCTTGGGCCTCATGCCAATGGCATCATAGGCTCCACAAATGCCAAGACTGCAGACCAAGTGATGAACCAGTTGAAAGAGTTTTATGTTAACTAGTCTGCAGCAAGACAAGCAATGAATTCTTCCTCAACCACCCAATTGGCAGATGTACATTATGTATAGTCAATGAACCCAAACGGTAACAAAAAACCCAGAGGGGACAATAATAAAGGACGTGGTAATAGTAGTAAGGGTGGGAAGAATAATAGTAATAAAATCAACAATAAGGATAAATCTAATAAGAATGCTTGTGAGGGAAAGAAAAGAAAAGAGGATAAATCTAATAAGAATACTTTGTAAAGAATATCACTTACCCACATGTGCCCCAAAATTGAGGTAGCCTTGAGGCTCATAGTGCAATAGTCTGTTGTGTTGACTAACCCATTTTCACATAACCAAAATATGACCTCAGGAGCCTCCAACACCAAAAATCAGTCGAGTGGAAGTCAAAATCACTCGGCACATGATGGTGGGCATCAATGCGTCAATATGATCCAGTCTAATATTAGTGTATCCACTAGAGCTCACGATTAGGTCTAGAGTCTCCTCCTCTGGAAACACCTTTGCAGATCGATAAGCCTGAACCTATGCCTCGTCTTCCGAAAGGAGTCCTTAAGCGATCTTCCCACAATCCTAATGCCAGAGATGCCCAAAATTACTCGATTTCCGAGGATTTGGGCCAAATGTCGTGCACAATGTCCACTTTGGAGTTGCTCCATATGTGTCCTACACAAAGGAATGACATGCTATCTACGTTGGGAGCTCTAGACCCGTGTGGCTCAAAATTTATCAAGTTTGATGTCACAGATTTTTAGCCTCGCTTACCTTACTATGTGGCCTTTCAAATTCATGTGGAGAGTATGAATATTACCATCAAACGTACTATAATTGATGAAGGTGTGTTGACATTCGTGATGCATTTATATTGTTGGAAAGAAATTGGCTCTCCGTCGCTTTCTCAATCCATGACCATGTTGACTACATTCGATGGACGTTATTTTAGACCGCATGTTATTCTTGTTGCTTTCCCAGTCCAGTTAGGAGATAAGATTGTGGAGGTCGAGGTTGAGGTGGTTGATGCACCCATCGACTATAATCTTTTATTGGGGAGTAATTGGACTTACACTATGACAACCATTGTGTCATCAGTATACCACGTCTTATTCTTTGCTCATGAAGGGAATATTGCGACGATTGACTAATTTTCCTTTGTGTACCCTAGTCCATCTGCATCGGTGGGACCTTCGGTCCCCATTATTGATAATTCTCAACAAGAAATTGATAATGTTGGTGTTGGAATGTATTCCTCCTTGATGGAAAATTTTGATTTCTCGGCACCAATCTCATACATTAATTCCATCTCCAATGAGTCTTCATCGTTACTGAGGTCCATTCCTTTCTGTACTTCATATTTCAATGACCCATGGAACCTACCTTCTCCAGCTATGTCGTATGAAGGTCATTTTCGCATCAGGATGATGATGCCATTGTTCACAGTAGAAATTGTGTATCAGGTTATACAAGAAAAGAATTTAGACCCTAATCCTTCCTCCTCGCGAACGAACTAAGTATATCACACCTTCGAGCCCATATGGGCTACACAGTAATATATTTCTCATGAATTCCTCGACGATACTTTACCCTTAGATGAATCAATATTATAGTCTATCTCCGGTCCTAATAGGCCTTGGGACGACCTTCATCATAGATCTTATTTTCTCCTAGAGCTTGAGAGGATTGAGCAAGATGAGTTTAGGTCCACCCTAAGTGAGATGGTCAGTCATGCCATGGCTCTTTTAGATACGCATGGTATATATGTTGAAGGAAACATGGAGAACATTTCTCCTACAATCATGATCGACATCTCTCAAACCCCTGGTAAAATCGAAAACGTATATATCAGTGCAGATTGTTCTCTTGAAGAAAATCATATATACATTGACATCTTCAAGGAATTCCAAGATGTATTTTCTTGGTCATATGAAGAGATGCCAAGGATCGAACCCAGTCTTTTCGAACATGAAATTAAAACTTATCTAAATACTAATCCCATTCAATAATGACTTAGAGCTGTAATTCCTAGGAAGGCCCCCGCTATTAAGGCAGAGGTGGAGAAGCTACTTAATGCTGGCTTCATCTACCTGGTTCCCTTGATCGAATGGGTATCCAATCTAGTTCCCCCAGATAATAGGCAAGGAACCGTCTATGTATGTATGTATTTTAAGGAAATGAATAAATCATGTCCTAAAGACAACTTCCCCACTCCCTTTATTGATCATATTATTGATGAGTGTGCAAGAAGCGAAGTATTTTCTTTTATGGATGTATTTTTAGGTTATAATCAAATTAAAACTAAACCTGAGGATCAACATAAGTCAACGTTCATTTTTCCTTGGGGTACATTTGCATACCAAAAAATTCCTTTCGGTCTTAAAAGCACTATATAAAACTTTCAACGTGCCATGACCTTCACATTTCGTGATCTTAAGCATATAGTTGAAGCCTATCTTGACAATCTCACTGCTCACTCTTGCAAGAGGGTTGATCATTCGACTCACCTTTGACTAGTATTTGAAAGATATCTCTATTATCTCATTCGATTGAACCCTCACAAATTCATCGTTTTCTTTAGGTTTGGTCACCTTGTGAGATTCATAGTTTCTGAGCATGGGATCATGGTGGATACTATGAAGATTGAGTAAATACTTCGATTGCCTCCCCCACATAATATTCGACAACTTCAGGGTTTACAGGGGAAGGATAACTTCATGCATCGTTTCATAGCCAAATATGCCTATATAACTAAGGTTTTCATGCATCTCTTGAAGAAGGACACTCTGTTCATATGGAATGAGAAAGCCTAGGAATCATTTTATGCTCTAAATAAATCCATCATATCGGAACCTTTGTTGAAGCCCCAAGCTAGAGTAGATATTTCCTACTATATATTTTCACGCCCAAAGTGACGATTGGTATGGTTCTTGTTCAAGAAGATGATGAGATCCATGAACACATTATCTATTACCTTAGCTGAAATCTAATTGGTCCTGAACTTAAGTACTCACATGATGTAGAGAAGCTAGCCTTAGCATCCGTGAATGGACAAGTAGAGGCTATGAATTAATCTCTAAAAACTATTTTCTAAAATACTGTTAGGAAGAGTAAATATAACTGGCACATGATTCTTTACCCCTCGGTATGGGCATACCAAACCAAAGTAAATAATTCCACCAGTTTCTCACCATTTTAGTTAGTCCATGGAGTGGAGTCGATTCTTCCCATTGAATGTGAAATCCCTTCCCTTAAGTTGGCAGTCGAGCTCCAACCTGAAACGACCGATCTCGAAGAACACCTCATACACTTAGAGGAGCTCGATGAGCAACATCAAGATGTAGCTATAGCTATCAAGGAAAATAAATGATGTGTTAAATTCCAGTACAACAAGTCTGTCTATCCTTGGAATTACATTGAGGGTGAATTGGTTCTTCTTTATGACCAAGATAAAGAACTATTGGGGGCAAGAAATTTCAATCCCATGTGGCACGGTCCTTATATCATGCGACATGTCCTTGGAAAAGGTGCTTATGAATTAGAATATTATGAAGGGAATGAGCTAGACAAGCCCATAAATGGGATATAACTTAAAAGGTATTACACTTGAGCCTTTGATCTCAAGTGTGACTTTTGTATACTAATGTATGTTAGTGTATATAGCTTTCTCATTATTTTTTTCATCGGCTTGCTTATTGATTTTTCCCTTGGTTGGAAGATGTCAATGAAATATTTGGTGTTCTTAGGATTCACCGATGGGGCCATTCGTCATACTCAGAACATGGATTCTGCCGCGTGGGTTATCTATTCACTTGAGGGACAACTGGTGTCTTCAAGGGGATTTTGTCTAGAGCCATCAATGAATAATGTGGTTGAGTATAGCATCGTTATAGAGCTATTGTGTGATGCCATTTCACATGGTGTTTGATCTTTATAAGTTCTTCTAGTTTCTCGGTTAGTTGTATGCCAATTGAATGACAATTTCTGGGTAAGAGATCCCACATTACTCTGACATTTCCTTCAGGTACGACTTTTGGAACGATATTTTGATTTTATTACTTATAATCACATCCCTAGAGTTCTAATCAAGTATATGATGCATATGCTAATTAAATTTTAGATTGGAATTTTCCACATAAAAAAGTAAAGACGACCCACATACATTCATTGTAATATATGCAAGTAAAGCCAAAGACCAAAACATTTTTATATTTCATGCTTGTAGTCCAAAAAATATGGTGTCATAGTACAAAATTGGGCTTGTAGCCCTCAAAAATACATATACAACCAATACATCACATAACCATGGAATCTAATCTTAAGATCCAAGATTTGTTTCGTGATAGCACACTATGGCATTCTCAAGAAACTGGAAGAGTCTCACCCACGCATGGGCTACACCCACCAACTTCCTCTGCATCGCCTCTGGCAGATCCTCCACATGGACCATGGGAATCCTGTGTGCTAGATGAGATAGGTTTCCCTACACATTTTGAAGAACTCTCTCTGCATCCCCCCCTACCATCTCATCTCCTCAACCCCTGTGTCGATGTTGTGGATATCCTTTTGGTCGTCATGGACCTATTCCTGTATGAAAGAAATAATTGTTAATACATGATACCATACAAAAATATTTGTGTTTTCATTTGCATTTATCAAATCGAAAAACACAAAAAAATGAAATATATAAAAATCAATTGTCACCAATCCCTCCAAAGGTGGATCTTGGAGGCAATGGAATGTCATGGTCCCCTCGATAGTCAATCCCATCGTAAAGATAGTCATCGGTGGCAATGATTTGTCGTCACCACTAGTGAAAGAAATCATCAACATAGGGGGTTGGCACCCTACCACCTCCCATCCGCCTCATCACCTCGGTCCACCGTGACATGGTTGGATCGCGTAGACCATGTGGAATAATTTGTACTCTAAGGATCAAAGCTAGAACCCTCTTGAAGAAAAAACTACACAAAATGGATGAAAACCCGAAGTTCCTCATCCTCTTGAGTTTGTAGTCAGTCAGATGGCTCTTCATGTTGGCCAGTAGTAAGGTACACCAATCGCAAATTGTGGGTCTCAAAAACTCCATAGCATAGAACATAAGTGGCCTCGACTCTTGATGCAATGAGGTCAATCCTAATATCAGTGTGAGTCTAAGATGATGATCTTCATACTCGGGTTCTCAATTTCCCTAATAGGGAGTTGGCTCCCCACTTTCTCTGTGTCTGCAATGCAGTAGATGGTGATGTAATCCTCCATAGTCCTCGCACCTCTATCCCCTTGAGCATTGTTATTTACCATCTCACCTCAATGAGACAACCCTGTGATAAAATATATATCGTCTGCTTCACTTCTCAATGGTTTCCCATCGATATTGAATGCCTCAATCTCTGAATCCCAATAGTTTATCAAGGATTGGAGCAACCTCACTGATCCCTCATTCTTTTTATGGCCCAAAATTTATAGATCCCACATCTTTGCAAAGATTTTTGGGCCCTCGTATCTCTTTCTATTGCAACATCAACCTCCTTGTGCTCCCTTTCTCTCCATTCAATAACCATCCTACAAAGGAAACATCAAATTTTGAGTCACATTTTATTTAAAACTTGTGTGCCAAGTTGTATGCGAGCTACATTTATAACATTAACGTATAGGGATCGATATATGCGGGAAGGCTTTTCTTTTCCCGCGTACATGGGGTCGTATACCTGACCTGATGAACTATAACCCGCATACATCCTAGTTTTCACCCTACGGGCTCTAAAACTAAAAGCTTGAGCACTACATATAACAATTAAACCATTGAAAGAGAAGAGAACAAGATGAGTACTTACTTGGTCTAGGTGGTTTCCAATTTCGTTGATTGTAGCTCCTGAAATCATCACTGGAAGATCGTGGGTAAAATGGCCTCAAATGCACTATGTAGGTGAAAAAATCAAATGACATGGTAAAATTTCTTATTTTTACTATTTTTTGAAAATATTTACCCACTTTGTATATTTTTTACCCTATCTTTCATATTTTTGATAACATGTGGACTAAGTGTGTAGTATAAGACCTGGTTTGAAGTCATTTTTTCCAGGGTTTTTATGTATTTCCGGCCTTCTTCCGCCCATTTGTGCCTCCGACAGGTATATACCATCACTAGCATATAGGATAGGTTCTCACTCTTCTTTTCATTTTTGCATCACCCTATGACCATGATTCGTATTCCCTAGTTACAAACACATTTCTTAGCGACACATAACCTTATTGTTGCTACTAGAAGTTTTTTTATCAATTGGTAGAGACTTACCAAACACGGGTACCGTAGTTAAAACACTTTTTCCTTTTGGTGCCCATGCATAAGTTACTCCATAGGTCTGAGATTCCCTTATATTCCCAATATGACTTCACATTCGAACCTCATTACTCTTACTCAATCTCATTCTAACCACCACCTATGGGACTCCCACCAAGTCTTGGTTAATCTCTTTTCTGAATCTTGAAAAAATGAAAAGATTGTTGAGTGAACTTGTCTCTTTCACACTCGTTAAATGGATTTTAAAGGACGTCTATTTTGGTATAAGTTTAACCCTTTTCTATACCAAATAGACTAATTACGAAAAAGGAACACTCTAGTCACATTGGCTAGAAGAGTTCTCCTTGGTATTGTTTTATATTTTTTTAGGCCATTATAATTGTGATTGCATCCCATTATATTGCTTGCATTTTTGCGCCTAATTTCGACTTCCTCTTTATCGTTATAATCCTCTTTCCTCGACAATTCTCAGCATTAGCCAAGCAGTTCCTTCCATATATCCTTTGCAACTTGAAAACCCTTGACCTGTAGAGGAAACATCCCCCTGAGTGTCCATTTCCCACATGCATTCCCTTGCATTGAGCATAGGTATGTTCCACTACTTGGAACTAGTTTCTTACTCACAACACGCATTTCATATCCTCTATCATAGCATTTATTTTACTATGAAAAAAAAAATACGGGTGGGAAAATAATATTATCTCCTATCGGAAGAAGTTGTGTCGCCTTTAAACAAAGCCCAAATTATTGAGTCCATTTCATCCCAGGTTTAGGTTTATCATGGCATTAGGAAGAAGAACTTGTTACTTAGATTCTACTCCTATGACTGGTTATTCTTCCAATCCCTATGGAGAGTTTGTTGATGCCTCATACATCACAAACTTTTGTCAATGATCATTGTTAAGTTTATGCCACCTAAGTTATCCATCCATCTCATGCTCTTGTTCAAAGGAAGTATAATACTATGTCGGCCATTCCTTAGAACTATTGAATTTCCATGTGGGTCATCCCCTTACAAGTGAATCTCATAATCACATGAAGATTTTTTCCTATCTTGCACCCTGGGCCTACTTTCATCATTGGTAGGTGACCTTGAACACAACATATGACACCTCTCCATTGGTCGTTGTCTAGGAGGTTTCCCTTGTGTTTGATGACAATAAATCTATTCACACATTGGGATTCAGACAGTGTATTGGATTCCATTATACCCTATTGGTGGTTTCCTCGCCTTTATCAACAAATTTCATTATTGGCTCCTAGTCAACAGGTATATTTCATGTACTACTTGCATCTGGTGCACGTGAGAGACACACATCATCATTGGTTCGTGAACATTCTATTTGTTCGAGTTCTTCCTATTCATCAAGATATTGATTCGTACCTCGTGTTGAATGATGAGAGAGGCCTTAATGCTCTCCTTTCGGCGGGTCTCATTCCATCAACTTCATCTCATCTATTATGGAATTGATATCTAGAGTCATAAGAGTACCTAGAGGCTTACAATCATCAATGAAAGTTTCTCCTACCATTGACACTTGGGAATACATCAATGTCTCCAAATCTATGGATTCTTCAAGTGTTTGACCTCAAAACCCTTATTTACACTTGTTGAATGTACTTGGTTCCTTGACATCTACTTTCATTATCGGTGGGTTGTCTCGCGTTTGTTAACGGTATACCTCAATGATTGGTAATCAAATGAAGGCTCATTGTGTTCAACTTCAACTCCTTTATTCACATAATTTATACTTTCACCTTCAACAGATAGTGTATAATACCTCCAATTTACAGTAGTAGCATCCCATATCGGTTGTTGTCTTTCATCAAACCAATACCTATATGACTTCAATGATCATCGAAGATCGAATTGTACTCCATTGTATATAGATATATTTAGTTTATTTTGAGATTGGACTCCACTGTGTCTTGTTCATGACTATGACATCCTATGGCGTATGTCCACTTTGTATTTCCTATTCATGGCCATGAAAAACTATTTTTATATATCCACATGGATATGTAGTGGAATCAATATTGGCAGCCATGTGTACACAGTCAATATGAATTGTAATATTCTCATGGGTAGCTAGTTATTCCAATTGGGTCCTCACTAATCCACTTATGGGAATTATAATAAATTTCGACCATCATGATGACTCCTCTGACCTCACACATTAGGGGGAATATGTTATAGAAATTTTTTCCACATTCCATGCATCTTTCTTTGATGGCCTTCCCTTTCCCTCTGCAAACTCAAATTACCCTTTTTGTTCATTCCAGAGTTAAAAATTCAAAATTTTATGCACACATGCGAGCCATAGTTAAACAACACACGTATATGCAGGCTACTCCATTACAGGCCACATACATAAGGTTTTGTACTAAAAAATTAAAAAATATGTTGGGATTCCATGCCAAGTCCCAGAATATATGATCCTTGACCTTCCATATACTGGAAACGCTCTGAATCAACCCTTCAAGTCCATTCTAAGGCTATAAATTGAGCCATATACAAGCCTTACATTCATTCATCATTGAGAGAAAAGACACTCTGGAGAAATTTCACTTCATATTGAGTCTGCATCCCTTTGTCCTTGAAAGTCTAAAATTATTTTGTGTTCAACCCCCAAGCTCTTCATATCTTGAGAAGGCGAAACTCAATTACTCCTACCACTCATGACCTTTCCTTTGTGGAGGATTGAAGTGGTGAAGGCCCAACTGGAAGGATTTATTTTCTTGGTTCTGATATGTGTCATTACAAAACTTTGTCACCTATGTACTTCTTTTGATTACATTAATCTAAATACTCTTTTCTTGTACAATTATATGTCACAAATATTTTTATTACTTTCCATGGGTGTATTTGTTATAATTGTTAATGGATTATTCTATTTTATATGATAACATTCTATATAATTTCCATATCCTTGTGTATCTTGGATGTTGAGGAAAAGTTGCAAGTATCAATCTTTCGATCGTGAGCTCAACCGTGGTATTCTTCGGATGTCTGAACAAGGTAGGCTTCTAGCCTTCTCTTGTTATCATTTCTATTTATCTAGCATACTTGATACGATATTTGATTTATGGGTGTCGTTCCAGCTGTTGTATTTTTCCCTAGCCATAGAGATATTTTCCTCATAACACCAACTCCTTTCGGCCTAAAATTAAGGACATCGGGTTTCACTTTAATCTATTTATGTGTGCATAATTCATGAGATTTTTAATAAAAGATTTGTCTCACCCTATTAAAATTTTCTCAGAAGGCCTTTTCCATTTCCCTATGTAGACTTGAAGTCCCTTTTTGCAATTCTCAGAGCTAAAAAAAATATTTTTCCACATATACGCACCCTAACTATTATACAACATGTGTATACATAGGTTGCACCATTACAACCCGCGTACATCAGGGTTTGTGCCCAAAATTAAAAAATGATGTCGGGTTTCCATGTCACATCATGAGATCCATGATCTTTGACCTTCCATATACTGGAAATGTTCTAGCTCGTCCCTTTCGTTCCATTTGAAGGCTATAAATGGACTATATCCAAGCTATGGAAAAGAAGAGAAGAATTCAACTTTGAGAGAAAAGTTATTGTGGAGAAATTATTCACTTCATATTGAGTCTGCATCCCTTTATCCTTTTAAGTATGAACACATTGTTCAACCCCAAATCTCTTCCCTACTTGATTAAGAACCTCATTGTCTCTCTTATACGATATTTCCTTTGGTGGAGGATTGAAGTGGTGGAGGCCCAACTAGAAGGGAATTAGTTTCTCGGTTCCAAACCATGTTGAAACAAAAGTTTTTCATTCATACACTTCTTATGATTACATTTTAATAGAAATACTTTTTTCTCATCCAATTAATGTCTTGCAAACATTTGAATTGTTATTCCATGGGCATATTTGTTGTGAATATTGATGGATTATGCTATTGAATGTGCTAACTTTATATATTATCACCATATGTTTTTGTATCTTGTTGTTGAGGACAAGTTGCAGGTGTATTGCTTTGAGTCAAGTGCTCAACGACGGACTTGATTGAACGTCTAGATGAGGTAGGCTCTTTATCTTGTCTTGTTAGCATATTTGTTTATATAGAATACTTAAGATTAGAGTTGATTTCTACAGTCATTTCTGTCTATTTTGGTTTACCCCATGCTATAGAGAGATTTTCCTCGTAACAGAATTGGCGACCACACTGGGGATAGGATATTATTTTCGGGGTTTGGAGTGTTTTTATCCTTTGATTTCTCTGGTTTATATTGAGTTTCTTGTCGTCTGATTGCTTGACAACCTCTGTTCATTTTGAGTATGAGTTTCTTAGCCTTATCCTTAACCTGGCAGTGTTTCAATACATATATGTGGGTTTTTTCCAGACAGTCGCGTACATACGCGTGTTGTCATTCTATAGGAAGCGTATATACATGGTTTTCTCTTGAATAGTTGTGTAAATCATTATTGTATGCTTGGTTGTTGAGTTTGATGTTTGTTGAGTAGGTTTTTATGGTTGCTGAGTTTTCTTAGGTATCTGTTATGACTGTTGAGTTCCTACACAGGGATAGGAAACCTTTCTTTGGTTGAATTTTCAGGCGTTGCCTTTCTCATGATTATTTTCATTGATTGTCCTTGCATCTTGGGCTGGGTGTTTGCTTCTTGATATCCTACTTGGTTTGTCTCT
>JASDQU010106164.1:137938-151304 GCA_032191745.1 Picea mariana
TTTGATCTTTTGAGTTCTTATCGTTGATCTTAGTACTTGTATGGAAAGATTGTATCTTATTTTGAATTGCAGAATTAAATTGAAAATTGCATCTTGAAAAGCTTATCATTTATTGGGAATTGAAGTTAGGACTTTGCATTTGATTCATATTCATTTATTTTACTTGTTGAGTCATAACATCATCAGTTTCACTACTGCACCTTTTTGATTAAGCAAGGCCACTAAAAGAAATGCTGATAAATTTAAAATTGATTAGAAACGATTTTATTTTTTAGGGTGCACAAACTAGCTTAGGATTTAGAGCCTTGGAATAGGATTTTGTGAGTAAACTTCTCCAAGGTTATTAAATAAACATATGTGTCTGACTAAGGGAGTGGTGAAATACATTGTATAATTTGTGACGTCAGGAGGCTCCGCTTACACCGGAGTTAAGCACAAGGTCACGTGAAGTTGGTTGAGGGGATATCCCCCCAATACCTTATTAGCGTCAGATATATTTTTGGAGATCTATTCATATATGGGGATCTTGCTAGTACCTTTACCTCCGTGAGATATGGTTCTTTAGAGGTTTTGGGATTTGTTACCCTTCCCATACGATGGACCTTACTTACGAATGTTCTCTTGCGCATCGGTTATATTGTGGTTTCTTAGTTTCTTGACATAGGTACCACATAGGTTACTTACAGAGGTTATTCTACAGATACCTTGGGTCAGATAAGGGTTGGACAACACACAACATTTATGGTGGATTACCTCTCTGGGGGGATCTGACCAACTGGTTGTTAATCCCATGAGGGCACTTATAACTGATTCTGATACCTCTGATATTTTGCAGGGAGTCTCACGCCCCTCTTGGGTGAGGCATACCTACTTTAGGGATGGAGGCCCCTTTCATCCACTTTATCCTATTTGTGTGCATATTCGCCTTTTGTTTATTTTGGTGTGCTCTTTGATTACTAGTTGGACTTGGGATTTCCTTTTATATATCAAGTCTTGAGTCATCATGGATCCAAACCAAATTTCCTGCAGGTCTCATCGTTTGTTATGATTACCACCACATCTTGAGTCTTTTCCTTCTAAAATGCGCAAAGTTATCAAATGTGGTACACACACCTCCACTTACCAGACTTGTGATCATACAAGGATGAGTATTGAATCGAGTCATAAAGATATTGGGAGTCCTTCAACTCCCATACCCACTATAGTTAATGATACTCCTTCGACACCTTCAACCACAATGGTTGTAGTTCCAGAGGTTCCCATCATCACTCCCATCTGACCTATAGTGAATACTCAACCTATAGACACAAACCCTTTTGGGTCCCTTTGTCACTTGTCAAGATACAATATTTATTCCATCCCTATGGCCTCTATCCCTTTTTCTTATGGTATGTCGAATTTCACATCGCAGTTTTCATCCTCCATCCCAACATCTAATCTGAATACTAGTATTGGACTTGGGGGCATGGCTCCTCCACATACTCCAATTTCGTTTGGTGGGGCTCATATCCCACAAATAACTCCTACAGTTGGAGGCCTTCCTCCTTTTCACCCTGGGTCTAATACTAGTACTAATGCTCCTGGATGGAGTGGTCAACTTGGCAGACAAGTTGTTGCTTGCAGTCCATCCTTTACACCTACCTTCTATGCACCGATTCTGACCAACATGCTCGGCATAATGAATCCACCTCTATCCTCTGGATTCACACCCGAAGGAGGTCAATTTCATACCTTGGGAAAAACCCAACCTATAGCTACTCCAGTTGGGGGGAATTTTTACAACCCTCATCATAACGTTCCTACTGGAATGGTGCCCAACCAATCCTTCATGAATTAGTTCAGAGGAGGGTCTTACAATCCTGGACAGGACCATGGTGCATACCAGAACCCTAGATGGGTTGTGATTCCCCAACAACAATATTTCCTAGGATCTTGGGGCTAGATGCCACAACCCTGTCTCCCTTTTCTAGCCACGCTCAATCTTCCAGACTTGTCCATATTAATGAATGACCCTATGCATCATGATCCAACATGGCCCCCCATCCCCACCAAGCTTCCTTCAGATATTCTAAAATTTGAAGGAAAGACTGGTGAGGATCCTGATGATCACATCACTACTTTTTATCTTTGGTGCTCTTCGAATTCCCTTAACGAATATTCTATTTGTTTAAGATTGTTTCAATGCACCCTCACAAGGGTTGCAACAAAATGGTACATAGAACTACCAAGGGGGACATACAAAAATTTTAATCAGATGTTCTTATTCTTCCTCAACCACTTCCAATTGTCGGTTCGTTATGATGTTGACATATAAATTTTGTCAGCCTTTCATCAGAACAAAGCCACTCATATCTCGGATCACATCCAAGAGTAGCATAGATGGAAGAGGTTGATCAAGGCTTACATACCTACGAAATTCCTGATACAGTGATTCCTTAAGTCTCTATAGCCTTATATCTCAAAGGATGTTTCTACATCGAGGGTTGCATCTGAGGAAGAGGAGATTTTTAAATCCCAATAGTTAGATATTATATACGCTCAGTCTAGGATGTTATATGAAATTCTTCCAGACACACCGAGTTCAAACTATGACTCTAGACAAAATCTCGAGCCTCATGTCAATGGCATTGTAGGCTCCACAAATGTGAAATATGAAGACTTGGTGACAAGCCAGTTGAAAGAGTTGTCTCTAAACTAGTCTGTAGGAGGGACAACTTCGTCAATGTCCTCCACTCCCACTCAATCGGTGGATGTACATTATGTGCAATCGTTGACCAACCAGAATGCTAACCAACAAACAGGAGGGCATAAAAATAAAGGACATCGTAGAAGTCGTAAGGGTGGGAAGAATAATAATAAAACCAAGGACAACAGTAATAATGAGAAGTTGAATAGTAATACTGGTGAGGGCAATAAGGAAAGGTGAAAGGTGAAGTTTACCTGCAATCTTGTATAGACAATCACCTTACCCACTCATGCCCCAAAATTGTGGAAGCTGCGAGGATTTTATCTCTACCACCCGTTGTGTTGACTAATCCTTTTCCACATAATTACCACATGGACTTGAGCTCCTCGAATGCCGAAAATGCGATGAGTGGAAGTCAAAGCTCACCGACGCAAGATGGTGACCGTCTATGCATAAATATGGTTAAGTGTGAGGTTAATGTAGCCACTTAGTCTCATAATTACATTTCTTCACAGAATGTACCTGATCTAAAGTCTCCCCCTCCTCTGGAGATGCCTTTACAGATCGAAAACCAGAGCCCCCACCTCGTATTCCGAAAGGAGTACTCAAGCACTCTACCTACAATCCTAATACTAGAGCCGCCCAAAATTACTCTATTGTTGAGGATCTGGGTCAAACTCCTTGTGCGATGTCAGCTTTGGAGGTACTCCAGACATGTCCCTCACAGAGGAATGCCTTTTTATCTGCGTTAGGATCTATAGATCCTTGTGGCTCTAAGGTTATCAAGTTTGACATCACGGATGTGAAGCCTCGCTTTCCTTACCATGTGGTATTCCAAATCCACATGGATTACTCAAAGTATACCATCAAACGTACTTTTATTGATGAAGGCATTGCAACATGTGTGATATCCCTAGTTTGTTGGAAATCCCTCGGCACTCCAACCCTCTCTCAGTATCTGACCATCTTGACTACTTTTGATGGTTGTTCTTTCCATCCTCATGGTATTCTTCCTTCCTTCTTGATCCATTTAGGTGGGAAGACAGTGGAGGTGGATGTCGAGGTGGTTGATGTGCCCCTCAACTATAACTTGTTACTAGGACGCAATTAGACTTATTCTACGACTGCAATCATATCGTCTATCTTCCATACTCTTTTCTTTCCTCATGATGGAAATATCATGACAATCAACCAATTTTCCTTTGCGTATGCTAGCCCCAATGCATCAATTGGACCGCCGATCCCCGTGATTGACAATTCTCAGTCGAAAACTGAGAATATCGATGTTGAAATGTATTCATCCCTTATGGGTACCTTCTATTTCATGGCACGGGTTCATCATATATATTCCATGTCCAGTAGGTCTGCTTCGTTAATGAGGTATTTTCCTTTCCGCACTTCATATTTTAATGATCCTTGGACCCTACCTTCCTCGATCACATTGTGTGAAGGTCAGTCACATACTAGAATGGCTATGCCACTATTGGAAGTGGAGATAGTGTATCAAGCTGTTCTTCACTCTTATGCTGATACAAACCTTGTCACCTCGCAGACGAACGAGGAGGATCTTGCTCTCAATCCCGTATGGGACACTTCATCACCTTTCTCACATGATTTCCTCGATGATAATTTACCCTCGGATGAAGAAATTGTAGAGGAAATGAATGGTTCTAATAGGCCATGGGATGATATGCACCAGCACTCTTATTTTCTCCCAAAGCTTGCTAGAATAGAACAAGATGATTTGATATCTACCTTGAGTGAGATAGTCGATCACGCAATAGTTCCACTTGATACACCGACATTTATTTTGAAGGAAAAATGGAAATTATCTCTCATACCGTCATGAATGATATCTCTCGTATTCTTGGCAATGTTGAAAATGTCTACATCAGTGCAGATTGTTCTCTAGAAGAAATTATGATCTACACCGAACTTGTCAAAGAATTTTGTGGTATATTCTCTTGGTCATATGAAGAGATTCCAGGAATAGACCCTTGAATTGTCGAACATGAGATTAAAACCTACCCAGATTCTAAACTTGTTCGACAATGACTTAGAGTTGTCAATGATAGAAAGGTCCCTGCTATTAAGGAAGAGGTAGAAAAAATTCTCAATGTTGGCTTTATCTACCCGGTTCCCTTGATTGAATGGGTATCCAATCCTATTCTTGTGAATAAAAAACAAGGAACCATCCATGTATGCATGGATTTTCGAGACCAGAATAAGGCCTGTCCTAAAGACAACTTCTTGACACCCTTCATTGATCAGATTCTCGATGAGTGTGCGGAAAGCAGATTTTTTTCTTTTATGGACATATTTTGAGGGTATAACCAAATTCAGATTAATCCCAAGGACCAACATAAGATGGAATTTATTTTTCCTTGGGACACATTCGCATACCATAAAATGCCTTTCGGCCTTAAGAATGTCGAAGCAACCTTCCAACGAGCTATGACCTTCTTGTTTCACGATCTCAAGCATATAGTCGAAGCCTATCTCAATGATCTCTCTGCTCACTTTCGTAAGAGAGTGGATCATCCTACCAACCTTTGGCTATTTTTTGAAAGATGTTGCCATTACCACATCCGTCTGAACCCTCATAAATGCATCTTTTGCGTTAGGTCAGGTCGACTTCTAGGATTTTTAATTTCTGAGACTGGGATCATGGTGGATCCATTAAAGTTTGAGGAAATACTTCGATTACCTCCCCTACACACTATTCATCAACTTCAAGGTTTATAGGGGAAAGATAAATTTTTACGATGGTTAATAGTCAACTATGCCAATATTACTAAGGGCTTCATGCATCTCTTAAAGAAGGACACTCCTTTTATCTGGGATGAGCGAGCCCGGGAATCCTTTGATGCTTTGAAGAAAGCCTTGGTATCGATGCCTCTACTGAAGTCTCTGGACT
Organism: Picea mariana; assembly: GCA_032191745.1. Lineage (NCBI taxonomy): Eukaryota > Viridiplantae > Streptophyta > Pinopsida > Pinales > Pinaceae > Picea > Picea mariana. Next base: position 143,542 of record JASDQU010106164.1, read on the forward strand.
ATAGTAGAGATTAATTTCTTTATATCACTGCGTTCGAAGAGACGATTAGTATGGTGTTGGTTCAAGAGGATGATGAGCTCCATGAGCACATCATTTACTATCTTAGTCGGCCCTAAACTCAAATATTCTTATGTTGAAAAGCTAGATTTGGTTATCGCTCACACAATTCAACGATTACAACACTATATATTGCTTTTCAAAACTACTGTGGTTTCCGATGTCAATCCATTTCAATATGTCCTTACTAGGTGTATCATAGGGGGGAAATATAATAATTGGATTGTCATCTTACAAGAATTTGATCTCGATTTTTCTTCTGCAAAATCCAAGAAATCGCTAGTTTTTGCAGAGTTAATATCTGACTTCCCTTAGTTAGATGAGGATGTTATTAATGTTGATTCATTTTCATATGAACACATTTTCCTTGTCTTGTCATCATATCCCTGGTATGGATATATTGTTCTCTATATTCAAACTTTGAAGTCCCCTTAGCATCTCTCAAGAGATGACAGACAACGTACACGATACCAAGATAAGAAATACCTTATCATCAGTGACACTTTGTATCATTGAGGAGTATACAGTATCTTGAATCATTACTTGAATCATGAAGAAGCTGAGTCTGTTCTAAATGACTGCCACAATGGGGCTTGTGATGGTGATCTATCCGAGCTTGCAACAACCCAAAAAAATTTGCGAGCCAGTTATTTTTGGCCGTCCATTTTTAAAGATTGTATCAAAGTGGTTAAGAAGTGTCACCCTTGCCAAGTGTTCACTTGGAATATGTGCTCGCATCCATCCCCTCTCCATCCAATCATTATCGTTGGTCCCTTCACCAAGTGGGGGTGGATTTTTTGGATTGCAACCCACCTTCGGTTGGGGGGGATCAACACATTATCATGGTCGTTGTCTACTTTACTAAGTGGGATGAGGCCATGCCTACAATTAAATATGATGTTAATACTACTGCATTCTTCGTGTTCAATCAAATTATAGCCAAGTTCGAAATCCTGAGTAAGATTGTCACTGATCATGGTAGTCACTTTCATAATGAAATGATGAAAGAATTAGCATCGAAACTAGGGTTTAGACAAGGTCATTCTTCCCCTTACTACCCCTAGGAAAATGGACAAGTAGAGGCCATGAACAAGTCTCTCAAGACCATTTTGCAGAAAACTCTCAGTCATAGCCATTATGACTGGCATATCATGCTTTATCCAGTACTTTGGGCATACCGAACCTTCATTAAGACTTCCACTGGTTTTTCTCCTTTCCAGTTAGTGCACGGTGTGGATTCGATCCTACTTATTGAATGTCAAATACCTTTTCTTAGATTGGCAGTTATGCTCCTACCTAACACTTATGATCTCGAACAATGCCTCGTACACCTAGAGAGTTTAGATGAGAAGCATCGAGATGCCTCCATGGCTATTGAAGTGAATAAACGATGTGTCAAGGTCCAATATGATAATTATGTCTGTCCTTGACAGTACGCTGAGGGTCACTTGGTCCTTTTGTACGACCAAGCCAAAGAACCACTAGGGGCAGGAAAGTTCAAACCCATGTGGCACGGTCCCTATATCCTACAACGGTCTTAGAAAAAGGAGCCTATGAATTAGAATATTATGAAGGGAATATGTTGGATGAACCCAAGAATGGGCTCTACTTGAAAATATATTACGCTTAAGCCCCAAGCTTGGGTGTAACGCTTTGTATACTAACATATTTTAGTGTATATATCGTTTCCTCTTTTTTCATCTTCATCTTGCTTATCTAGTTTTCCCTCGGTTGACAGATGTCAACAGAATCTTCGGTCTACTTAGGATTCGCAGATGGGGACAGTCGTCATACACAGAATTCGGATTCCACCGCTTGGGTTGTTTACTCACCCAAGGGTCTATTGGTGTCTTCAGGTGGTGTTTTCCTAGGGCCATCAAGGAATAATGTGGACGAATATAGCGTCGTTATAGAACTTTTACACAATGCCATTTCACATGGTATCCACTCTTTAGAAGTTTTCCTAGGCTCCCAGTTAGTAGTATTTCAGTTGAACGATAGTTACCGTGTGCAAAACCTTACTCTACTCTGAAGATTCTTATGGGTACGACTTTTGGAACAAAATTTTTATTTTATTACTTATCATCACATGCCTAGAAGTTCTAATTATGTATCTGATGCATATGCTAATTTTCTGTTGGATTGGCATTTGTCACACAACTAAAGCAAAGAAAACACCTTCATCAATGTACACATTGTAATATAAGTAAAGGTGAAGAAAAATGTTTTTATATATATTTCATCTCTCCAAAAATATGGTGTTATAGTACAAAATTGGGGCTCACACCCTCAAAATACATATATGGCCGATCATACAATAATCATGACATCTATGCTTGTGGCACTGGATGTGTGTCATGATCGAATACTATGGAATTTACGAGACACCAAAAGAGTCGTACCCAAGCATGGGGCACACCTACCACCTATCATTGCATTGCCTTCAACAGATCCTCTATCTGAACCATGGGAATCCTTTGCATTAAATGAGACAGGTTTCATTGCACCTTTTGAAGCACTCTATTAGCATCCCCTCCTGTTGGCTCATCCCCACGATGTCGTGGAAGTTCGTCTGGCGGTCGTGGACCCCCATCTACATCACATACATGTTTAATTAGTACTTGACATCACCCGAAAATATTTTTGTTTTCTTATACAAAAATACAAAAAAAAGAAATATTTAAAAACTTTTGCATACCTATGTCTTCGTAGGTGGAACCTGGTGGTAACAACATGTCTGGATATCCTATGAAGTCAATCCCTACATAAGGGTAGTCCTCTAGAGCCATCACTTGTTGACTCCACCAGAATAAAAACTCGTCGGTGTAGGGTGTTGGCACCCTACCACCCCCATGTCGCCTCATCACCTCGATCCATGTAGAACAATCTCAACTCTAGGGCCCAAGCCTGGAACCTTCTCAAAGAAAAAACTACATAGGATAGACGTGAACTCGAAGTTCCTCTTTCTACCCAGTTCGCAGTCTGTCAACTGGATCTTCATGTTGGCCAGCAGTGAGGTGCACCAGTCGTAAACCATGGGTCACAAGAACTCCACTGAATAGAACATAAGTGGCCTCAATTCCTAGTGCAAAGAGGCTGACCCTGTGATCTATGCCAATACTAGCACTACAATCTTGTCACTTAGATTGTTGATCGCTCTAATCGGGAGTTGGCTCCCTACCTTCTTAGTCCCTACAATGTAATTAGTGGCTATGTAATCCTCTATGTTCATGCCACTCCCAGCTCTACGGGCTTTGAGGTTGACCACCTCACCCTGATGCAACAATCCTATCAAGAAGTATATGTCCTCAACTTTAATCCTCAATGGTTGCCCATCAAGGTTGAAGGTATTTGTATATGGATCTCAGTAGTTCAGTAGCATATGGAGCAGTCTCACTTGAGCCCTCATACCTTTGAGAGCCCAAAACTTATATAGCCTACATCTTTTTAATTCCATATGGGCCCCTGGATCTCTCTCCACTGCAACATCCACCTATTCATGCTCTCTTTCTCTCCACTCTAGCACCATCTTGCAAGATCAAAACCATTTTTTTGAGTTAGTAACATTTTAAAAACCATATCCACGGACTTGTACGTGAGCTATAGATTACACAATCACGTATAGGGTTTCTTATACGTTGGTTGTTTTGAAAACAGTCTTGTATAGGGCTGTGTATATGCGACCCGGTGATCTATTGTCTGCGTATACCTTAATTTCTAAGTTGCACCTTAAAATACTAAAAAAAGGAGACATAATGGCAATTATTAATACACTAGAAACAAAGAGAGGATCAAGATGAATTACCTAGTAGAGACGGTTGTTGATTCCGTCACTCGTACCTCCCGCAATCAGCAGTTGAAATTCAGGGACAATTTGGTAAAAAATGCACTATTTGGGTAAAAAATACAAATGGTATAGTAAAATTGTTTTTTTTTACTATTTATAGAAAAAATTTACCCACATTGCATAGTTTTTACTAATATTTTGGCCTAATGGACTTATACGGCTGTGGATGGAGTTTTTTTGGTGGTTTTATCCATGGATTCTTGCGGTTTATAGCGCCATGTCACCCATTCGTAAATTTGGATAGGTATTTTCGTCAACTAGCATATAGGATAGGTCATCAATCCATTTTGCACATTTGCATCATCCTATGACTGCAACTCATATTCCTTAGGTACGAACCCATTTAGTAAGCGACACGGAACCTTCTTTCTACAACTAGAAGTGTCATTAATGAATGGTAGAGACTTACCAAACATGGGTGCCCTAGTTAGATCCTATGCACCATTCGGTGCCCATGTAGAGATTTTTGTCTATAGGACCAGGAGTCCCTTATAGATGATATATGAATTTGCGTTTGAACCTCATTTCTTACTCATAAGAATGCTAACCTATACCTAGCGGGACTCCCAAGCAGTCTGATTTAATCTCTTTTCCGACTCTCTCAAAAGGTGAAAACATTGCCGAGTGAACTTGTCTCTTTCACACTCGTAAATTGGATTTGAAAGGACGTCTATTTGGTGTAAGTTTACCCCATTTTTCAAACCAATTAGACTAAATTTACGAAAAAAGACATTTTTTGGCATTAAGTTGTAATTGCATCTCATTCTCTTGCTTGCAGTATTGAGCCTATTGTCAGTTCTTGCTTTTGCATTATAAGCCTATCACCTCAGCAATTTGCATCATACTCCAAGCAGAGCCTTGTTGATATCCTTTGCATATTGACACCCTATACCCAAGAGGAAACATTCCCTTAAGTGTCCATATCCTGCATGCACCTCCTTGCATTTAGCATAGGTATGTTCCTTTGTTGGAACTAGTTTCTTACTAGCGACACTCATTTCCTCATCTATATCATAGCATTCATTTGACTATGAAAAAACAAAAAAAGACGAGCGGGAAAAGAATATTATATTATATTGGCAGTAGTTGTGTCGCCTTTGAACATAGCACAAACTTTTGAGTCCACTTGTCATCAAAATTTTGGGTTTAGCATGACCTTAGTAAGCTAAGCTCGTTACTTAGAGTTTACTCCCCCAACTGGTTACTCTTCCAGTCCCTATGGATATTTTGATTGGTGCCTCCTTCATCACAAAGTTTCATCATTGATTCTATGTTGCCAGAGTCTTCCATATGTCTCATGCTCTTGTTCAAAGGATTTTTATCAGCCTGTGTCGGCCATTCCTCAGAACTCTTGACTTTGCATGTCGTCTATACCCTCAGTGTGTCTCAAAGTTACATGAAGTCGTAGTCCTATCATGCACCTTGGTCCTACTTTCATCATTGGTAGGTAACATTGAACCCAACAGTCGACATTTCATCATTAGTCGCTGACAGGGAGGTTTCCCTTGTGTTCGATGGTAAGAATTCTATTCACACATTGGGATTCGTGCAGTGTCTTGGGTGCCATTAGCCTTATTGGTGGTTTCATGACCTTTTTCAACAGTTTTCCTTATTGGATTCTATTCAGAGGGTATTTTTCGTGTATTGCTTGTATATGGCGCACGTGAAAGACACACATGGTCGTTGGTTCATGAACATGTTCTTCATCCGAGTTCCTCCAAATCATCAAGCTCTTGCTTTGTACATCATGTTGAAAGATGAGATATGACTCAATGCTCTCCTTTCAGCAGGTTTCCTTCCATTGACTTCATCCCATCTATTCCGAAAACGATACCTAGGGTCTTATGAGTACCTAGAGGCTTGCAGTCATTAGTGGCAGGTTCTCCTGCCATCGACAGTTGGGAATACATCAATGTTTCCTGATCTATGGATTCTTCAAGTGTTTGACCTCGACACCTTTATTCACACTTGTAAGAATGTACTCGGTGGCTTCATACCTACTTTCATTATCGGTAGCTTGTCTCGCGTTTGTTAACCATATACCTTAATGACCAGTAATCAAACAAAATCTCATTGTGTTCGACCTCAACTCCTTTATTCACAAGATGTAGACTTGCACCTTTGGCGTATCCTGTAGAAGACTTGAATACATCAGTTCATATTCACAACTTTCCTGAGATATTTCTATATTTCATTGGACCAGTACCTATGTGACTTTAGTGACCATATTTTCACATGGATCTGCAGTGTAATTCAAATTGGCAGCCATGTGTGCAAAGTCAGTACAGATTGTAATATTCTCATGAGAAAATAGTTTGTCCAGCTGAGTCTCCATTACTCCAATTTTGGGTATTATAATATATTTTGATCATTGCAGATACTCCTCTGACCTCACACATTAGGGGGCATCTATTATAGAAATATTTTCCTCACCCTATGCAAATTTTCTCAAAAGGCCTTTTTCCATTTCCCTATGCAAACTTGAAGTCTCTTTTTACAGTTCCTAGAGATAAAAGTAATATTTTTCCACATATACATGTCCTAACTATTATATAACATGCGTATATGCAGGTTGCACCATTACAACCTGCGTACATTGGATTTTGTGCCCAAAATTAAAAAATGGTGTCGGGTTTCCATGTCACATCACGAGATCCATGATCCTTGACCTTCCATATACTAGAAATGTTCTGGCTCAACCCTTTAGTTCCATTTATAGGCTATAAATGGGGCATATCCAAGTTGTGGAAAAGAGGAGAAGAATTCAACTTTGAGAGAAAAGTTACTCTAGAGAAATTATTCACTTCATATTGAGTCTGCATCCCTTTATCCTTTTAAGTCTGAACACATTATTCATCCCCCAAGTTCTTCCCTACTTGATTGAGAACCTCCTTGTCTCTCTTTTATGAGCTTGCCTTTGGTGGAGGATTGAAGTGGTGGAGGCCCAACTAGAAGGGACTTAGTTTCTAGCTTCTGAACCATGTTGACACATAATTTTTCATTCATACACTTTTGTTGATTACATTTTAATAGAAATACTCTTTTCTCATCCAATTAATGTCTTGCAAATATTTGAATTGTTATTCCATGGGAATATTTGTTGTGAATATTGATGGATTATGCTATTGAATGTGCTAACTTTATATATTATCACCATATTCTTGTGTATCTGTGTTGTTGAGGACAAGTTGCAGGTGTATTGCTTTGATTCAAGTGCTCAATGGTGGACTTCATCGAACGTCTAGATGGGGTAGGATCTTTATCTTGTCTTGTTATCATATTTGTTTATATAGCATACTTGAGATTAGAGTTGATTTGTGCAATCATTTTTGTCTGTTGTGTTTTACCCCATGCCATAGAGAGATTTTCATCGTAATAGAGATCATTTAATATAATATCTCTAGGTGCAACCACATGTTAAACCACCTCAAGGAGATCATATGACTCAAATAAAATCCCTCGTAGGAATTGAGGCTTACTAACGGAAAACTCATCACTACTCACCAATAGAACCAACATCTTTGAACTTCTTTGGAATATATACATATGGTTGATACACTTTTTTTTTTTAATTTCAAAAAATTGGACAAGAGTGTAGCTTTAAATAATGTGAGTGAATTTTGTTTAGTGATACACACGTTTTTAAGATATGAAAAAAAATATGTTGTTATGATGTTACACTTATCCTAATGATCTCGATGGCTTAAATTATAAAAACTACATCTTGAATATTTTTTGATTCATTGCAAATATCTAAATTTATCAATATGTTTAATATGTTAAGAACATAATTTTTTCATGAAACTATAGATGTTTATAAATTTGATTCTATAGATTTAAAATATGTAAAAGATTTTAT
>JASDQU010106164.1:198585-211689 GCA_032191745.1 Picea mariana
TCAAGGCAGTTTTGATGTAGGGAGGACACACCATTGTATTCGAGAGTAGGAAGCTCAATCAACTTGAGATTTTCTACTCCATTTATGACAAGGAAATGATGGAAATCATGCATGCCTTGACCAAATTTATATAATATTTGGTGGGCAACAAATTCTTGGTCAAGACAAATCACAACAACTTGAAGTATTTCCTTGAGCAGAAGGACCTTAGTTAGCACCAACATAAATGGGTTACGAAGGTACAAGAATTCCACTTCGACATAGAGTATGGCAAGGGGAAGAAGAACATTGTGGCTGATGCACTATTGAGGAGACCTACGACTTGTTCTTTGATGGAGATTTTAGCAAATTGGAAATCCCACTTGTTAGTGGAATATTCCAAGAAAAAGTTCAATTGTGAGGTTATGGATAGGCAGATACAGGATGACATGTATAGGGTCATTGACGATGTCATATTCTACAAGGACATAATCTACTTGGTGCCAGATTCGGGGCTCAAGAAGAATATCCTCACAACAATTCATGATTCACCACTAGCAGGCCATCAAGGGTTTTTCAAAACCTACATACAGATCAGGGAGAGGTTCTCATGGAAGGGCCTCAAACAAGATGTTATGAGACATGTCAGTGAGTTTGTGACTTGCCAACAGAACAAGTCAGAGCATTCTCTTCCAATTGGGCTACTTCAACCACTCCCCATTCTAGGGAAGAAATGGGAGAGTATATCGATGGACTTCATCACAGGCCTACCCAAGGTCCAGGGTAAGGACTGTATCTATGTAGTGGTCGACAGATTGAACAAGTTTTCTCACTTCTATGCCATACCGATAGAGTAAAACGTAGTTTAGGTAGCCGATCTATTCTTCAAGGAGGTCTTCAGACTTCATGGATTGCCAAGGAACATCGTCAATGATAGAGACAGTCGGTTCATGGGGAAATTTTGGAGAGAGTTGTTTCGGTTGGTGGGGATAGAGATGACACCCAACACCAACTATCACCCTCAGACAGATGGGCAGACCGATATTGTCAACAAGTGGGTTAAAGGATATTTGAGGAACTATGTAGGTGGACAACAGAGAACATAGATCAAGTGGCTAAATTTAGGAGAGCACTACTATAACACCACTTTCCACATGTCCATTTGTATGAAACCCTTCCGAGAATTGTACGAATATGATTCTCCCACTTTGGTAGACTTGGTTTTTAGAGAGAGAAGAGCTCCCAAGGCCAAGTATTGGATCATAGAGAGTCATGGGATTCTCAAGTTGCTGAAAGAGAACCTGGAGACGACACAAAATCAACAAAAGATGAGTGCGGACTGGAACAAGATAGAATGTAGCTTTGAGGTTGGGGATTTTGTTTTCTTGAGACTCCAACCTTACAAACAATCATATCTGAAGAAGAGTGGGGACGAGAAGCTCGGGCCCAGATTTTATGGCGCTTATAGAATCATACGTTGAGTAGGCGAGGTTGCTTATGAGATAGAGCTTCCAGAGGGGAGAAATATTCATAATGTGTTCCACGTATCTTGCCTCAAAAAGGCAGTGGGACAATTCATTAGAACATCATAGGAGCTCCCCACATTAGATGAGGAGGGATAGTTAGAGTTGGTTCCAGAGGAGGTTTTGGAGTTCCAGAAGCAGAAACTGAGGAGCAGGGTCATCAAAGAGTGTTTGATAAGATGGAGAGGGCTTCTAGTAGAGGACGCCACTTGGGAGAGAAAGCAGGTGTTGCATCAACCTGGATTGGTATTGCTTGAGGACAAGCAATTTCGGGAAGGGAGGATTGTAATGTCCCTTTCCAAATAGGAGCTCCAGAGAGGAGGCTTAATGGCCTAAACCACCCCATTAGACTATAGCCAGGGCGAAAAAAGGGGTAAATAGGTTTAATAGAGGTCAATCCAGTCAAAGGTGTTATGTTCGAAAAGTGACATTGAGCTAAAAGTGGTTAAAAATGATTTTAAGCCAATATGAGATAAAAATAGAACAAACGAGCTAAAATTAGAAGTCAACAATGAAGTAAGGTTTCAACAGTGAATTAGGGTTTAGAAAATCTATAAGAGAAGGGTCAGCGACCTAATTCATCATTATGAAAATTTTGATTTGTCATTAAGGAGAGAGGCACATCTCAGGAGAGATAGTTCAATGGATTCAAGGAGGAAGACACCAGTTGGTTGATTTTGGTGTTGAGAGACACACCCTAGTCACCATGAAGATCACACATGTCTTCCATCATTCTTCAACAACAATTACACAGGTTCCAACAACAAGGGCACACTTATCCAGGGTGAGGGCAAAACTTCTGAGGAGGTTCAGTGGATCGAGTTTTCCCATCCAGGGAGAGTTCAGAGATTCCTCTCTGACCCAGTTGAGAGGAAGGCAAGGCACATATTTCTCCTGGTTCCTTGTCAGATTCCAACGGAGGAATCATTTGGGGTGCATTTTCTAGACTTGGGAGTGCAAAATTTTTGGCTGACACATTCGGGGTTCCTGAGCGATCATAAGAAAAGATCTAGGGAAACCCTTCCAAAACATTTTTTAGTAGGCCAAGGTGATCATTTTTATATACATCTCAACCGATTCCGATGGTGAAATCACTAGGGCACAATTTTCCAGTGAGAGAGGGTCGCATTCCCCTAGGGGGATCCATTCGGGGTCCAGACACACTAGTAGGGGGGACAGTGAGTCACCAGGACTGAGAGATAGAGCAGGGCACACCATTTGGGACAATTTCTAGGAAATTTCGAGAAGTTTAACCACCAGGGAAAAATTTCCAGACTTTCAGCAGTTACCGAGCGAGCTGCCCCAATTCTAGCTCATCCATTGATCCTGCAGTGTTCATCTATTATCAAGTATTATCATTTAGTCGGCTTATTGTATTCCGACTAATATCCTTTTGTCATTTGATCTAGTCGAGTGATTCATTTTATTCAGCCGCATTCAACATTTGTACTCCGCAGAGATATCATAATATAAAATTTGCAGTCTTTTGTCGCATTTGTTATTTGTATGATCATTTATATGTTGTAACCATTAATCCTACACACACATTAACAACATTTCCTAGACTAGCCAAGTCAGGAACATTACATATTTGAAATTTGTAAAATCAAATTTATAAACATCTATAGTTTCATTAAAAAATTATGTATTTAACATATTAAACATATTGATAAATTTAAATATTGACAAGAAATTGAAAAAAATCAATATGTAGTTTACAATTTGAGCCATCCAGTTCATTAGGCCAAGTGTAACATCATAACAACATTTTTTTTCATGTCTTAAAAAAAGTGAGTGTATTACAAAAAAAAATTCACTCACATTACTTAAAGCTATAATCTTGTCTAATTTTTTGAAAAAAATTAAAAATAAAAACATTGGCCATATTTATATATTCCAAAGAAGTTCAAAGGGATTGATTCTATTGGTGAAAAGTGATGAGTTTTTCATTAGTGATCCTCCATTCATATGAGGGATTTTTTTGGATTCATGTAATCACCTTGAGGTGGTTTAACATGTGGTTTCACCTAAGGATATTATTTTAAATGATTTCATGACTTATGCAAACATAACTAGATCAAAGTGAAACCCCATGTTCTTCTATTTTTGGCTGAAAGGAGTTGGATCCATTGGTGAGGAGTCAACAGTAATCATAACACTTATCCAAATAACATTGTTGATTTACTATTTAAATTTGATCTTTAATTGCTGCATTTTATTTTATGTTTATGCATTTAAATGTGGAGTAGTCTATAAATGTTTTATGGTTATTTTCATAATACTATTTGGCATGCTATGTGCATGCATTTTTAAATTGGTATTAGAGTTGTATTATGTCGATTTGGTAGTAACATGACTCAACATGGGATCAAGTTAGGTTACAAAGTGGTATCAGAGAAAACGTTTCAACAACAGACCTGTATGGTTCAAGACCAACATGAATTTGAATTTTTTTCTAAATTGAAGTAAATGATAAAATTGAAATCCCCACTTTATATTTATATATGGAAAATGTATGTGGGAAAACCACAACTTAGCCTTACATTGATTGGAAGTATTAGTTACAAACTAAAGGAAAAACCACACAAATCATAGTTACATTGGTTGGATGCATCACCTACAAACTAAAACGGGTTTTTCAAAACCAATTGCAATCCCCTTAATACTCTCACACAAATCTTGACTTGGTTTCTCTCTAAAGCTCAACTTCACATTCTCTATTTTGATGGCCTCACATGAAACTCTTTTAATGCAAGCCATACTTATGGCCGTCTTTGATGATGACGTCCTAATGTTGTTATTGAATACCACATTGCTAATATTCACATCAGTGAAACCAAATCCCTACAAAAGGACACCCATAAAAATCAATAGTTGTATTGATTACAAATTTTAGGATGATGTTCGTCACTCAAAAATGAAATGGTAAAAAAATACAACGATAAATGAAGGCTGCACTTATGATTGTAAAATAAATTAGCACCTTGGTAGAACAAGAATCATAGGGGAAATAATATTGTTCTATCATTATGAGATTGTTTGTGTCTTTCATCTTAATATTTTGAAATGTAAGGTCAGTGGAAGTTCCCTTCCCTCCCTCCCTCCCATCCCTCCCTCCCATGTTTTGATCCTTACTCCATCCCGAGTACAATTTAATGCAACTCCATTTACAATGACACTATTAGCAACTCCAAAAACACTATCTTTGCCAAGACTCCCCACATTTCATAGTAAGAATATTACAAAAAATAATTGGCTATAGTGTTGATTGTGAAATCTCAAGCAAAAATATTCCAAAAATTAATCAACTATGGTGTTGATTGTGGCATCTGAAGTTCTACGTGAAAATGGAATGAAAATTAAAATACAATGAAACTATTTCATTGCACATGATTCCATGTCTGGGTCTGCAGATAAACCCTTTAATGACAATGTTTGAGGATCCTCCCCCAATGGAAACACAATCATCTCCTACGTCAAAGTTACCCATAAATAATTATCAGGGTTTTATTATAGAGGCACTTTCTAGAATGTCATATAAAAGAGATTGTAACATATACTCTGTTAATACAATGGTTAGTGGAAAATCTACAATAGCCATCTTGAATATGTCAACGTTTCAGATAACCAACCGTACTCATCTTGAATATGTTATCTTTTTGGATAACCAACATAATAACAAGGTTTTGAAGATGACTACTGTGGATTTTCCTAACAATCTTAATAACTATTCCACCAAAAAAAATCTTAATAACTATTCCACCAAAAAAAATCTTAAAACTCTATTTATTGTTTAGTATCTCACACTCTCATATATATATATATATATATAATTTTTACCCTAAAACTCGATTCTTAATAAATAGAGAATTCATATAAACCTACCTACATGATGATGGGATTATGATCCACCGCCTGTTCTTATGACGATATTTTGAATCAACACAATGGAAGAATGTAAGTGAATTCTTTCAATGTTAATGTTTCCAGCTAGGGCCTTGATATTCACTCCCTCTATATCATTTTTACATTCATTAAACGTGGTATGGGTCTGCCTACTGTTGATCTAAGTAATGTTTCTGACGATCATGTTTGAATTGGCACTATATCATAACGACTGGATCACTTTTTTCTGTTCATACCACTATGTCAAAATCATGTATTGATATTATATGAAAGATATAACATGGGATAATGCAGAGAGACATTACCACAGGTCCGTGTGGGAACTAATACGAAGAAAGATGTAAATGCAAAGATGAAATGACTCACATCCGTATGTACTGATAATGAGATTAAATAATGTGTTCCTTTCAGTAGAGTTATAATAAATTCATAAATACACAAAGGTTTTAACACATCTATTTCCACCAAGATTCTCCATGTCCATGCAATCACCCCCCTCCCTCGAATGTTAGACCATTTATATTCATGAACTACATCCAGTAGTTGACATCACTATTGCTCCATGCACAATTTCTTCCTCGAGCAATGAGGTCTCCAATTATCTGCCAAAATCACCTCACATAGTTCGGAGAATTAATTGACTTGAGAGAATAATCATGTGACATTGAAATTATAAAGGAAAAACCTAGGTGTTATAATTGTTGTAAAACACTGGAATGGATTTTAAGTAGTTTTGTATGATTGTTTAATTTGGAATTAATGGATCTAGAAAATGTTCTTAATTGAATATAAATTCTTATTTTATAATTATAAAATTAAAAAAAAGATTTAGTAAGTTATGAAAAAAATTGTAGGATAAATTGGGATTGGATATATTCCATAATTATTGGATATATTTCATAATAATCATTAATATAGAAAAATGTTACCTTACTAAAAATACGAGGGAAAAATATAAGTTAAAAATTTCCTTTAAGTTATGAAAAAAATTGTAGGATAAATTGAGATTGGATATATTCCATAATTATTGGATATATTTCATAATAATCATTAATATAGAAAAATGTTACCTTACTGAAAATATGAGGAAAAAATATAAGTTAAAAGTTTCCTTTAAGTTATGAAAAAAATTGTAGGATAAATTGAGATTGGATATATTTCATAATTATTGGATATATTTCATAATAATCATTAATATAGAAAAGTGTTACCTTACTGAAAATATGAGGGAAAAATATAAATTAAAAATTCTCTTTTATTTTATAAAAGGGAAGAAATTGAGAATGAGGTATATGTGATGTTACATCATCTTATGTATGAAGACATATAAAAGTTCAATTAAACATGAAAATTTAAAGAATTTTTATAATTTATTGAATTTACTAATAGAATATATAATGGGTTAAAAATTTGATGATTTTTACATGGATGCCTTTAATATCAAGATCAAATTCACTAAGTATGCAAACATACCAAGTCATTTCATGGAGACCAATGACCATTTGCGAGCATCTGAAGGAACTCCATCTTGATGAGGAATCTAAGGTCAAAAGAAGGAATATGGTCTCCAACTTAAATCACTTAGTTTATCTTGGTATGTAAGAACAAGGAATAGTCGCTTTTTTCAATCAGATTTTATGCTTTACTTTTTGTTGGTTTTATTTTTTTGTTAGCTGGGGAAATCAACAACTAGTCGGGCATGTGGTCGTGTTATTCGACTGCTACCACTATAACCCCAAGCATGCCAACGTGACCCCTCACGCAGAACACAAGGTAAATCTAGGGTTTCGAACTAGTGATTTCATATAAAGGAGTGCCTTAACAATACACTTCATCATCGACTATTCTACACCCCACTTAGAGTCCTTTCACACAAAGAAAGGTTAGCTAACATAAGAAAATAGGGGTAAAAATAATCACAATTCTTCTCTTTGTTTTGTTTCCACATGCATGGCTCATTTGGAATTTAAAACTTTGAGTTAAGGTTATTGCTTTTTCAAAACACATCAAATAATTTGGGACTAGAAATCAATTTTAACCCCCCAAGTATGCTCTTCCCCTGCACCCAAGTGTGATCTTGGGAATAAAAAAATGTGATTAAAATGAAATTTCATCTCCCTTAAATCATTATGAGAGGATACAACCCCCTTTGGGTACCTGTTAGTTTTGAAAATAATCTTAAAATCTTTGTAAGGGCCCATACATGCCCATATGTTTACAATCTTAAGATAGTTTCAAAAAACTTTCTTAGTATATACAACACTCTAGGAAAGTTTAAAAGATCAAGTAATGTGCCCATACATGCCCACCTGTCTACAATCCTAGGATAGTTTCAAATTCTTTTCTAGTATAGACAACATTCTAGGGAGTTTTAAAGGATCAAGTAAGGACCCATATGTCCACATTGATAGTTCTCTAGGGATTTAAATATTCCGCAAGGTTGTACCAAAGAACTTAGTAAATCAAGGTAAAAAGATTTGTAAGGACCACATGAATTCCACACGATGCAATATTACACTTAACCTATTAAAATATTTTGCACACTTTTCACTTTCTTGCACACAAAGCCACTCATCACACACATAATTTCTATTAGAGTAGTGGAGGTCGAAGTAAGATTTCTTTTTAAGTACCCACAAAGTACTTCAAAGGAAATCCGAAAGATACGACTACTTATTTAGAAATTATCCACACCAATTAAATTCAAACGAGGTTGGTCCATGACCCTAATCTCTCGGCCTACTCCATCTAAAATTTTTCTAAGAACACACTAAATTTTCCTCCACAAGAGGTGCCTAAAATATTTGTTTTAGTCTAGGTAGGATCTTGGGGGTAGGCATCCAAATAACCCCCCGTTATCAGGTTCTCACATTTTGAAACACTAGAAGTTGAGAATAGGGATCCTTCAGGTCCTCCAATTCAAGTGTTCCTATACCATAAGGCAAGGAGATACCCGTGAAGGGTCGAAGGACGATGTTTGGTTGTTCTGCGCATCCCTTCTCGATTCACCCAACTCTTGTGAGGGTATCCAACCTGTGACCCATTTTTTAGGCTGAAAATCTAAATGCCACACTTTGACCGAGGTACTTAGTGGCCAAACATAGGATATCTACCCAGTGGTGGTTGTGGGATGCAATCACACGTTGGTCAGATTTTGTGTGGCTATTGGGAAATATCGCTAGCTCTTTTGGGATATGCCCCCTCTACCCCTCATTATACTGACTACTTCAACCTTCACTAGTTCCTCTTCCGATGGATTCAAACTGCACTATCGAGTGCTATTGGAAGGCCCAGTGCTAAATTTAGAGGAAGAACGACAGGTCTTTTAGGACATGAGAATTTATTTTTGTTTCCCCCTCACTGACAAAATCAACCTATCCACATGCTTGTTTATTTTACAATTGATTTATGTATGATGTTCATTTGATTACATGCAATTGTGAGTTATACTATTTTATGAGGGTCAAAAATACAAAAATCACTTGTTCATTTATTTCTCTCTTTCCACCATTTGTAGACATTCAATTTTCTAGTCGGAACCATAAGGGAACCACAAAATCCCCATCGTTCTAGATGCTTGAAAAATATCCCTCCTATTCTAGGAGGAGTCCCTAGTCTTACCAACTCACTGGCTCAACCATCTCACACCCCAGTGAGTGATACTATCTTTGGATCAGGTTTACTTGGTTCCACTTTGCTTGGGTCAAATACCCAAGGCAATCCATCTAGTGGTTATCCTTCACAAGGAGGCGGGGGTCAAATTTCTTCTCAAGGAAGAAGTACACACTTCCCAAATCCCTCTCAAGGGACATGTTCACTACCTACACACAAAATGGTTGGAACTAATCCTTTGCCAAATCTCCCTTTTCCATACTTGGCATCCCTCAACATTCCTAATTTAAACAAACTCATGAATGAACCCATTTTGCATGATGCCACTTGGCCCAATATGCCTACCAAATTACCTTCAGATATTCCAAAGTTTGAAGGTGAACTAGGGGAAGACTTTGCCAACCATGTTATGACCTTCCACTTATGGTGATCTTCAAACAATATCATGGATGAATCCATCCGCTTGATGTTATTTCAAATAACCCTCACTAGTTCATCAACCAAATGGTACATGGACAAAATATCGGGGTCCCATGTGACCTTTGAATCATTGGCCAATGCCTTTTTGTCCTTTTCCCAATTACTAGTTCGTCATGACACTAGCTTAGAACTTCTTTCCGAGTTCAAACAAATCACTGCTATCCATATCACCGACCACATCCATGAATGAATTTGGCGACGTAGTTTGTGTAAAGCAGAGACCACCAAGGAACAACGTCTTGATTGGTTTTTAAAGTCATTTGTCCTTGTGGTTTCCAAAGATGTAGCATCCACTTTTTCTCAATCAGAAGAGGAAGCCATCAATAAATCCCAACAATTCAACCTCCTATATGCCTAGTCATGTTACTTGTACACAATATTTCTTGATGCACCCAGACTCCTACCATTTGGCCAGGACAAACCTGGGGTTTCTCACACTACGGATGGGTTGATTGGTTCTATGACACACCTCAACCATTACAGCCACTCATTACCTACTTATGGCGAAAACAAATATCCTCAACCATATGGAGAAGCGTCTTATTACCCTCCTCCCACTCACCAACATTTATATCTTGTTGTTAACCCTCCACCATTGGGGGCATCCCCACCTGTACCCTTGATACATTCGGTCTCCTAATCAAGTATGGATCCACCCCCAACCCTCGTATATAACCCCAACAACATTGGAAGTATTTCAAATTCCTATACGCCATATGGATCATATCCACAAAAAAATCCATATTTTCCATTTCCTGGCCCTCCCCAACTAGTTGCTCCTCCACCAATACAACCATGTGTCGTCATTAACTTTGTTCAACCCTCTCCCATTCAACAAGTTCATTCTTTTGAATGGTTGAATACGGAAAATCTAGCCCATCATCTAAATAATTCCAAGAAGAAAGGAAAAAATTGAAACAATAGCAACCTAAGACTAGGAGGAAGCAACCCCCAACGAAATCGTCCTGCTGGGGGAAAACAGAATCAAGGAAACCAGAACCCCCAAGGGGGAAATAATAACAATCAACCACGACAAGGGAAGATAAATAATATCATAACTAACTTTCCTTGCGCTCTATTTGGTGAGTATGGACATTATACTCACCACTTCCCCTAGATTTCTGATTACAAACAGATGAACGAATACATGAACACACAACACCCTCTGACACCACCTACCCCCCCGCCGACCCCAAAACATTATTTGCAACCCCCACCTCTAGTCATTTTGAAAAAACCCATTCCACACCAAGGTGTGATGAATACCCAACAAGAGATAAACTTTACCCCACCACAAATGGGGAAATATCAAAACCCAGGTCCCAATCAACCCAGAAATCCATTCGATCACAATATTCTCCATACCAGCAAAGAAGATATTCTTCTGCAAACACACAGTCTTCCATACGAAATGCCTCCCAAATCTACCCCAAACACCTCATAAACAACTCCAGCGACAACATGACAACCATTGATGATCCCATGCCCTAACACTGAACCAAATCCCCGTATAACTTGCATACCTTTACGATGGAATGTACATAATCCTCATGCTAGAGAAGCTCATAACTACAGTATGGTCGATGAATTAGCACAGT
The DNA here is from genome assembly GCA_032191745.1 of Picea mariana. Lineage (NCBI taxonomy): Eukaryota > Viridiplantae > Streptophyta > Pinopsida > Pinales > Pinaceae > Picea > Picea mariana. The sequence goes on from JASDQU010106164.1 coordinate 209,684, forward strand.
CTTCTGTAGCCATGTCTATGTTGGAGGTCCTCCAAAACTTTCCATCATAGTGCAAATCCTTGCTTTCCACCTTGGGGGCAGTCAACCCAGCTGATACTCGACTAATCACCTTTAATTTAGATAGTGGAGAACCACACCTCCCTGCTATGGTAGCCTTTTAGATACTGATTAATATTTGGAACATAACAGTTCATCAATGCATCATCGATGAATTTGCATCCACATGCATCATGTTCAAAGTAGTATGGAAGAAACTCGGCTCACCTGAGCTAGTACCATCTTCCATCACCTTGAGAGCTTATGACGGTCGACCATCATCCCTTGAAGGGCTCTTCCAAAATGTCCCTGGATAACTTAGGGGTAAAACCATCCTGATTGAAATTGAAGTTATCGATGCCCCACTTGATTACACTATCTTGTTCGGATGTAGCTACATGTATGCTATGAAGGAAGTAGCCTCTTCTGTGTTTCGTACGATGATGTTCCCCCATAACAGGAAAATCGTCACCATCGACCAACTTACACATTACAAGCCTAATCATTCCACAAAAATTGATAACATCCTCCCTCTTCTCAGTGCTAGCTTGAATTATTTTCCAGTCATCGACATCAGCCCTGGAATATTCAAAGACCCATCCTTGTTAGGAACTTATCATGGAGAACCACCTCTCCTAAACTCATCTATTTCATCACAAGTGTGTGTAGTTTCCTCTAACGAAACACATATCAGAGAGAATAATCCTCTTATTGAGTCCCCTCTTAGAGAATCCCTACCTCAGGAATTCCCTAAAAACCCTACCGCACCACTTGTCTCAGATTTCCCCCCACTCCAAGGGAAAATACCAGTTTGGGAGACAGTCCCCCAAGCCATTACCCAAATCCATTTTTTTTACCACCCACCTGGAGTCCAAGAATTCCAAGTAGTTTCTACCCTCAGCCTTCCAAACAAAGTTCTCTCCATCCATGTATGGTATCTCTATCCACTCTCTATGGTTCCTACACCATCTCTCCCTCCTTAGATAGAGGGATTACCAATGCAGATCCCAGTACAAGATTCTACCACACCACCCCCACCCCCAACCGATGGCAACACCGCCACCACAGGGGGAAAATCAAATAAGAATGAAGCCATAGCTCCACTCACTCCCTGAGATCAAACTCCTTGCACACTATGCGAATGAGAAGGACACACCACTAACAAATGTCCTATCCTTCCCGAGTTACGCAATATTATCCATGTCCCTAAAGCAACCCCATTGCTTGCCACTTCACCCAGTACCTCTACTACTACTACTACAGAGTCCTCAACCACACAAAAGAAAGGGTTACAAACCAATTTCACTTGTGCCATGTGCTTAGAATATGGCCATTACACTCATCATTTCCCAGCTCTACATCAATTCCCCCAAACATTAGCTTTAGTACGACACATACCTCTGCCTGAGCCCTCTCATGCACTCCCTACTGATGCTCACATTACTGACATTTATTATATTTCTTCGTCAGTCCCTACACAAATGAGATATCATCCACAATAACTTGACATTTGGTTTATGTCAAGCGATCCATCACACCTCGTATATGATATCCCTTCTACATCCTCATCCCTTGAGGCCACTAACACTTATCCGTTGACGGTTCCCCCTACCATCTCCCAAGATCCTCTGTATTCTCGCATTTTCCACTGCGACAAAGATATCTTGGAGCAACTGAATACCCCTATTTTCTCATGGAATGCACTCCATCATCGAGAAATTTTTCTCTCACAGAAGGTCTTTCACCCTCCTGCCCAAGCGTCCCTGTACGCAATCAAAACCAAAGATTTTATTCCTCTAGGGCATATTGACTAGTTCAAAAACTCTATTCCTTCCCCCGATGATTTTGAATAAGGAAACATGGACAACATCTCCCCCATAGTCAAAATTGACATTTCCATTAAACTAGGCATCATAGAAGAGATCACCATTGGCGCCACATGCTCCCCTGAAGAAATCATTGCTTACAAA
>JASDQU010106164.1:211795-225998 GCA_032191745.1 Picea mariana
CCTCGATCCTTCTATAGTCGAACATTGAATCGACACATGGCTGAATATCACCCCTATTCGTCAAAAGCAATGCCCCCTCCACCCATCCAAAGTTCTGGCTATCAAAGACAAAATTGACAAATTACGCACTATCGGGTTCATTTACCCCATTGCGTACACTTCTTGGGTCTCCAACCCCGTCCCTGTTAACAAAAAACAAGGAACTATTTACGTCTTCACATACTTGCATGACCTAAACCACGCTTTTCCCAAAGACAACTTCCCAACCCCTCTCATTGAACAAATAATCGATGATTGTGCCGGCCACGAGGCACTGTCCTTTATGGATGGGTTCTCTGGCTACAATCAAATTCAAATCCACCCAGTCGATCAATACAAACCACTTTTACAAGCCCTTGGGGCACCTTTGCTTATTGCGTCATGCCCTTTGGGCTAAAAAATGTTGGTGCTACATTCCAATGGGCCATGAACTACTTTTTTCATGATCTTTCTCGCATCATACTCTCTTATTTGGATGACCTTGCTACTTGATACAAAAATCGAACCCCCCATTTGGACGACTTACGCATCATTTTTCAACGATGTCGCCAATATAATATCCACTTGGACCCCCTCAAGTGTGTCTTTTGCGTCATTTTCAAGCACCTCCTTGGGTTCAATGTCTCCCAACATCACATCACTATGGACCCCCTCAAGGTCCAATATATCAAAAAAATTCCACCACCTAGGACTTACGCCAACTGTAGAGCCTACAAGGAAAAGCCAACTTTTTACGTCGCTTTGTCCCAGATTACGCCACTCGCAGACATGGTTTTCTCCACTTACTGCACCATGATATCCCATTTCGATGGGATGAACATCCTCAAACAAATTTTGATGATTTAAAAGCCACCCTATCCACTGCCCCTTTGATTATTCCCCTGGACTATGATCGCGATTACATCCTCTACTTATCAACCTCTATTGTTTCAGTCGCAGGAGTCCTAGTCCAATTAGGGGATGATGGGTGTGAACATGTGATTTACTACATTAGTAAAAACCTTTCAGGCCCACCCTTAAAATATAATCATGATGAAAAACTCGCGTTAGCGGTTTTCCTCGCAGTCCAAAAATTGCGGCATTACATTCTTCTTCGAACTACCAAAGTCATGGAATATTCCAACCCCATGAAGTACTTGCTCAGTCGATGGCAGATCAATGACAAATTTCCCTGATGGATCTTTATCCTTCAAGAATACGATCTAGATTTATCTACTCCCAAAAGAAATAAATCTCTTGTCCTAGCCGAACTCATTACGGATTTTCCCTTAGACACCAAAGATTCCCCCATCAATGAATATTTCCTTGATGAACGCCTCTTCTTCATCTCCTCAGATGAACCCTAGTACGGTGACCTTTTCGTCTACCTTCGTGCACAAAAGTTTGGGTCTCACCTCTCTCAAGATGACTGCCGACGCATTCGCCACCAGGCTCCCCGATACTTCCTCATTAGAGACACTCTTTACCGACACAGGGTCGATACCATCCTTCAATGATGTCTTACCATCGGCGAAGCCGATAGAGTCTTGAATGATTTCCACAGTGGCTTGTGCGGTGGTCACTTATCATGTATATCTACCACCCAAAAAATCATTCGAGCATGATACTTCTGGCCCACTTTGTTTCATGACTGCATCCACATTGTCAAGCGATGCGATAAATGCTAGCTTTATGCAAACAAAGCACAATCTCCACCAACTCTTCTACATCTAGTCATCATGGTCAACCCCTTTTGTAAATGGGGCATATATTTCATGACTTGCAATCCTCCAGCCAGTAAGGGACACAAGTACATTGTGGTGGCAGTGGATTATTTTACCAAATGGGTCGAAGCCATGCCCACATTTAACAACACTACTGACATAGTAGCATGTTTTTTATTAAACCATGTCATTACCGAGTTTAGAGTCCCACAACATTTAGTTTTCGATCATGGTAAACACTTTTAGAATGAGATATTCGCAGAACTCTCCTCAAAGTTAGGCCTCACCCATGCATTTTTCTCCCCATACTACCCTTAGTCCAACGGGCAGGTTGAGGCTGTCAATAAAGTCCTCAAAACCATGCTACAACGCACCGTTAACAAACACAAGACCAATTATCATCATATGTTTTTTTCATCTCTATGGGCCTATCGTACAATAGTCAAAACGACCACTAGTTTTACACCGTTCCACCTCGTCCATGGGATCGAAGCCAAACTCCCTATCAAGTGTGAAATCCCCACATTACACACTGCCACAAATCTCTTACTTGACACTGCTCCAATGGAGTAGCGCCTGCTGACCTTAGAGTCCCTTGATGAAGTCCGTTAATCTTCATTACAACACAACGAGGCAGATAACAAACGATCCAAAGCCATCTTTGACCTCCATGTCAACCTTTTCTCATTCAACGAAGGTGATATTGTGTTAGCCTATGATATCACCCATGCCGCTCTCAGCCATGGGAAATTTCATTCATTATGGCCTGTCCCCTTCATCATCCAACATTGCCTCATTAAAGACACCTACATCTTGGCCTCTCCCGAAGGCTCTCCCATAAAATAACCCGTTAATGGGTTGTACTTGAAGAAGTTCTATGCCTAAGCGTATCCCCCCTACCTTAGGTTTCTCCTTATACACATTTGTAAAGTTTTTAGTCTTCTTTTTTACATCAACCACCACCCCTCATGCCTGATCTATCACCCGTATCATTGACAGATGCATCATCCATCAGCCTACCACATTGGTTACACTGATGGTGCCAGCCGTTGGACCTAGAATCTCACTTCGGCTGCTTGGGCCCTCTATACCCCCTCACATGTGCTACTCCATTCTAGTAGCATACACCTATGTCTGACCACCAACAACCAAGTTGAATATGATGCCATCCTTGGTCTCCTTGCCGAAGCCAGTCATCGCCACATTCGTCACCTTAACATTCTATTAGATTCCCATCTAGTCGTCTTGTATATCAACAATGTGTATCATGTTCATGATCCTTGCCTCTTCCAAAAATACCTGCAAGTTAGACTCCTATCTCACAACTTTGATTCCATTACATTTTCACATATTCCAAGGAACCTCAATCAAGTAGCAGATCACATGGATAACCTAGTATTGGATTGGCATTTATCACATTAAAAACATCATATACATAGCATGATATATCTGTAAAAGATAGAAAAAGACATCAAAACCATTAATGAAAAACACAGAGACAAGGATAATCATCAATATATCCACTATATATATCAAAAATGTCATCATTGTTTTACAAAAAATATATATACACATCTTCCCGTAGGTTCATAAGTCTCATCATCACTATGATTAAAAAAATGGGTATCATATACCCTATACAAAATTAGGCCCACAAACCCATACATATTAGCTCGGAAATCACGGTGCCCCTAGAGCTCCCCTCCCAGGTCCCCTATCAGCTAGAGGTACCGCACCAGCTAGGGGCACTCCAACTCCAGGAGGCAACCGACCAATCATAACTTCCCCCACCACCACTTCCCTGCGGATCGACGCCTGCCAAATCTGCTAGTACTCCTACACACTGGTCCAAGACATCATCATCCTGGATGTGGGCCTATACGCCCTCCATAACCCCCTATAGGACCCATTCAAACCATTAGGGAAGATCCTCTAAAACTTACGCAGCATCCCCTTGCGGATCTCTCCACGGTCTTTCACCGTAATCATATTTTCTTTTGCCTCTACCCATCCCTTGCCTCTGTTGGCTCCCATCGAGCTAGCTCCCAAACGAACTCAGCCTCTCGACCTTGGGGTCCAGCATCTGCAAAACAACCTATAGGTGGTGTCAACATCCCCACACATTTATGATCAAATCTATCTACCAAAATAAAGAAAGACAAATAACACACATACCTCTATGATCCCAGTCCTCCCCAAGAGGTAGCACCATGTATGGATCATGTATATAATCCATACCAACATATGGAAACGGTTAAATCACTTGCGACATTTTCTGCCACACTTGAGAAATTGTGGCTGTAAAGTAATGGCCATCCTCCCCTCCTCTATGTCGGGCCAAAACATGCGGCCACCGCATCAATCAAGGCTCTCGCCACGTCGATGACACCAATAGAATCCGAGGGTGCAATAGAGGCACCCTCTCCAAAAACCAAGCCACCAAAATTGACCCAAACACGAAGTCACTAGAGTCGGCATGCCGACACCGGTTTAGTTGGAACACCATCTAGGTCTACATCATCACACCCCATGCAAATAGGTCTCCATCCAAGACCTCCTCAAAAACTCTTAGTTACCCACCTGTGATCCACTGAATGCCCAAGGATCCATAAATCCCCACCACCACGACAGCTATGCACTCTGTCAGCAGTTCATCTAGGGCCTCAATCCACACTATTAAAACTGACATAGGGTTCGGCCCAAAACAATGTCTCACCACAATAGTCTCTACCCTATCCTCCCCTAGTAGATGGGGATCAACGAAGAATTCCCTCCCCCGGAATGGGAGTCCTATCAAAAAATAAATGTCCTCTACTGCAGAGAACGTCAACTACTCCCCCCGTACCACAAAACACTACAGGTCATTTCTCCACATCCGAATCAGAAATTGAAGTAAGAAATCATGTGACTGAATCAATGTATAGTGGAAGAACTTCAGTAACCCGCAGACCGCCAAATGCATACGCACTACCGACTGCTCCCTCACAACCTCTCTCAATTGATCTCAGTCTTGCTCTCACTAGTGGATTGACATCGTCCCCAAATCTTCTGATCACCTGCATTCACCCAGAAACACCTGATCAACCACCTCATACATAAAAAATAATAATACTAAAAAAAGTCATACATCCATAAGCCTGCATACAATGCGTGACTTTATCCAATACAATCATGCATCTATGTGTGACTATTCATCATACAAATGTGCACCCATGCGCATCTGTTGCACTCACATCCACACATGAGTGCGCCACTGTTCATGAGACATGCACGCATCCTATGCATGCCTGTCTTTCGCCCCCACGCGCCTATATGCGTGGTTGTAATCCCCACAGCTACACATTATGCATGGGTTTTCCCATAATAGCTACACATTCACATATGCATGACTGTTTGGTCTAAACCCCCACATAATGTGTGGGAAATCAACTCCTACCCGCACACCCATGCGCAAGTATTCACCAATTTCCTATGCAGTATCGAGAACCTACCATTAAAAACCCTTGTACGACCCTTCGTACAACCCCTAGCTAACATCCATCAAATTCACACAGTGCAGGACGATAAGGCCACTAACCTGTCTCTTGCAACTCTCGGATCAGTAGCCCCAATCTCTTGCAATCTTCAAATCACCTCACAACTCTCTCTCCATATCAAAAATAGTGTCGATGAAAATGAGGTGGCAGTGTGGGCCCACCATCCATATATAGCCCATTTTTCCCAACTTCCACATTTCGGTACATGAGCTCAGAGACTTCGTTTTCCGAACCATTCTCGACCATGAGATATTGATCCAGCCATCTACACATTCATATTCTCTGGGTTATCATCTGCACTTCTCCTCGGAGGATCATTTTTTCACGCCACGTTCAGGTACTCATTCTTACTTTCAATTTTATCAAATAATTGTTATATGTTCTTTATCATTAGATATTGTTCACGTCGGGTATTTTTTTTTTTTGCAGGTACTTTTTAAGCAAGCCTACAACCCCTTCAGGTATATGTTCGACACTGACATGTAATTACTCCCTATGTAAATAATTGCATATCCTAGTCACACCCTCAGACATTTTCTTTTAGGGTCCCTACATCCGGCTCTGCAATACCTTTACCTCTGCCACATTTTGATACTGTCAACCGATAACACTCTCACCCACATGAGTTGTCCCATTCATAGTTCCCCTTGGAAACTTGACACTCATGTTGTTTTTTACCCCCTCGGATTGGGAGTCCTGATAGTTTTTTCACTTCCGAGAATGAACCCCATACTTCTTCTTATCATATTGATAACCTTCCCAATGGACTCTCGGGTCATATCATCGTACACTTGGTTCTGTTGACTGCACCCCCACAGTTCCATTAGCCCTCCATCTCATCCACCATCATTTTACACATCTGCATATTGTCCTCCATCCATTTACCTAATACAAAAACCTACCCATGGGCCCCCCACCCTCCACTAGTTCTCTTTCACAAAATTGTGCCCTAAATATGCCAAGCCACCTTTCACTGGGGCACCCATTTCTGTATCATTATACTCAACCCAAATTATTCTTTATTTATTTGGTAGTTATATAAAGCCCTTGTTTCCAGTATATACATAGCTTTTTTAGTCATCCTCCCCGATGGCCTTCTTTTACCTGGAAAAGAAACCCATGTCTCCCTTGGTTGGGGCATCCACCCTTTTTCATATCACCATTGTTGACAAACTCTGAGTATCCCAAATCCATGTAACCACGATATCTGAGTATTCCCACTTTTTCAACCTCCAGCACAGTTTAACCCCATGTCTAGTTGTCCTCCTTACACTAGATCTAGTTTTACGGTTGATGCCAATCATCCTTTAAAATCCCAACCAAGGGAAGTACTGATTCCCATAGTGTCTTGACTTCATCCATGTTACCCATCAATACCTTATATCACCTATTGCTCAGTGGATTTCAAGACACACTTTTCTTCTTGATGTCACATCTCCCTTCCTATCGACATCAACACAGTTTCCAGAAGGGCAACAATATCTTGACTCTCATTACCTTTTCAATGAGGAGTCTCAGATAGAACATAGAGAGTCATCATTTATTTTTTATTCTTTTGACCCCCATAACATTTGAATTCAACAAACTCTCATGTTAAGGCGGGTCTTAGTATGCGACCGTTGCAGTTTTTTCATACCAGCCAAAGACCTCTGAATTTTGTAGGCCATCAATGCCTACAAGTCACCGACACTTCTTATCGTCGTCCACTACTCGATTCAGAGCCAGTTCACCATTCAAAACCGTCATATGCCATTATCCATCACCCCTGAGGGCGTTGTAGATATCTACATCATCATACACCATCATTTACAGTCCCACATTTTTGTTTCATGACACGAGCATGGGGAATGTCTGCCTCGTTTGTATACAAATTTTATTTTTCTAGAGAAAGGTTTGGTTCCCACAGTTTTCCCTCTCCCTCCAGCGGATCACTCTTGTAGTTCCTCTCTTCACTCTTCCTCACAATGGAACTCTCAACAAAAGAAACATTGATTCATTTAAGCTATATGTATGCTGCTAACCTCACACATCAGGGGGCATCTGTTATCATCGAAAAATCGCTCGTAGCATTACACACAATGATTGAAGAAAGAAATTAGTTCCAATAAAAATTAGTACACCTACATCATCAAAATCATTCAAAAAGGCATAAAACCATATACTTGGTTCATAAATTGAAGTGCGCAAATTCACCAAAGGAAGCATGCTCATTATGTGTAGAATGCGCGGGCTAACACAATCTTAATTGCACACTGTGTGCAGAATGCACGACTGTCTATGAGAAAAACCTCTCACTCCTCATGAACGACACATTTATGAATCTTTTCGGCCTCTCAACTACTTCTAGTGTGACTTCCAACATGATTTGACACTCAGATATGAGCGAAATCTATCTTGGAGGCTTGTTAAGGGCTAGGAAGTTCCCTGAAATTCCCCTTGTTCACATCATGAACCATTTATATCTTTCCATGAATGGACACTATAAATATATTCCATGGGTGTGCCAAGAAAATAATAAATTCAAGATATTGACGATTAGTCCTGATGATGAATCCTGATTCAGATTTGAAACATCGATGACGAAAATGACAACAATTGTGGATTATTAGGATAACACCTACCAAAATCTTCACCACGAAAATTTGAAAATAGTAATTCAAGGTATTGTTATGCTGCAAGAATTATTCTTGGAGAATCCTCTTTTCTCTTTGAATCATTCAAGCACTATAGCAAGGGCCATTCCACTCACCTTTGAGAGGATTGGCATTGCATTTCTTCACCATTGTTACTTTCCATTGTATGAAGAGAATATCTCTCTATTAGGGAACTCAAGAGCCCTCCCAGGTATGAAGATGGGATTAATAAGTCCCTTCCTTTATCTACGGGGCTATCCTATCAATACATTGATCCATTGGTAGCTATTTGATTTTCATTTTCATTTTTTATGGTTGTAGTTCTTGCAATTTTTTCTAACCTTTGTCTCCTTTATTTATTTATTTTTATTTCCTTGTTTCATGTGTATTTGGTTATATAATCAACTCACAACCCCCTGTCTTGTTTAGCTAACTTAACTAGGCAAGTAAGTGTTATGTTTTCTCTCACCCATGTGACAAAACAAACACAACAATTCTTTAATGGAAAATGATACTTGGGATCTTGTACCTCTTCCAAAAGGAAGAAAAATTGTTAGATGTAAATGGGTCTACAAAACTAAGTATGCATCAGATGGAAGTTTTGAAAGACACAAGGCTCGGTTAGTTTCGAAAGGATTTTCCCAAGTTGAAGGAATTGACTATAAAGAAACCTTTTCCTCAGTAGACAAAATAAATTCCATCTGCCTTGTTCTTTCCCTTGCTTCCTCACATAAATGGGAGGTCCATTAGATGGATGTTAAATCCTCCTTATTGCACGGATATTTGCAAGAGGAAATCTACATGGAACAACCTCCTGTATATGTCCAGAATGACTCTAGCCTTGTTTTTCGCCATAAGAAATATCTTTATGGTATTAAGAAATCTCCCCAAGCTTGGTATGCCAAAATGAACAACTTTCTTATTGACAATGGATTCTCTAGATGCCATTTTGATCCTAATGTCTATACCAAGAAAGTAGGAAGCCATCTCATAATCCTTTTCCTTTATGTTGATGACCTTATCCTTACGTGCAGTGACTCAAAAATTTTAAACCATGTGAAAACCAACCTTAAGAAGAAATTTGAAATGACAGACTTAGGTTTTTTTCACTATTTCCTAGGCCTCCAAGTTTTTCAAACCAATGAAGGAATTTTTATTTCCCAGTCTAAGTATGCTCGTGACCTTCTTCATCGCTTTCATATGGACGATTGTAAACCAACCCCTTCTCCCTTTCATTCTGGATTCAAGCTTACTGCCATTTGTACTTCTCCCGAAGTTGATGCCACCCTGTATTGTCAATTAGTTGGTAGCCTCTTATACTTGACTCATACCCATCCTGATCTTTCCTTTGTTGTTGGTCTTGTTTCTCGGTATATGAAAACACCCCATGAAATCCATTGGAAAGCAACTAAAATGATACTTCACTATGTCTGTGGTACAATTTAGTTCGGGATACATTACAGTTCAGGGGGGACTGCTTTATTGGTTGGTTTCACTGATTCAGATTGGGCCGATGACCCTAATGATCGTAAGTCTATTGTAGGTTATTTTTTCAGCCTTGGTTCAGGACTTGTCACTTGGGCCTGTAAGAAACACCAAACTATTTCACTTTCTTCAGCAGAAGTAGAGTACCGAGTAGCGGTAAATGCAAGTTAGGAAGCCGTGTGGCTTCGACAGATCCTTTCAGAGTTTGGATTCTAGAGGCAACATCCGACCAGCCTTTGGTGCGACAATCAAAGTTCCATCAAGATCACCAAAAACACAGTTCAACATCAACACAACAAGCACATCTAGATACACATGCATTTCATCAGAAAGATCATTAATGATCAAGTTATTGAAGTGCTCTTTTTCCCTACAAAAGATCAAGTTGCAGTCATTTTCACAAAGTCTCTTACAGAAGCGGAGTTTTCCAAACTTCGATCTATGTTAGGAGTTCAGAAAGTTGTCATTAAGGGGGGATAGGAACTAATGCCTCCTTCCTTATTCTATAGTGTCACTATTGTAAATCCTTTAATCCTGTCCCAAGTTTTTCTTAAGGGGGGATGTTAGGATATTTGAAGTTTGATAGGTTTATGACAGAACAGGGTTATAGTAGATGTCATTCTGATCATTGTGTTTATTTCAAAAAGATAGAAAATGGAAGCTATATTATCTTGCTATTGTATGTAGATGACATGCTTGTTGCAGGGTCTAATATGCAGGATATAAATGTGATCAAGAAAAAATTAGCTAATTCATTTGCGATGAAGGATTTGGGTGCTGCAAAGAAAATCCTTGGTATGAGAATAACTAGAGACGGGAAAAAACACAAATTGACATTGTCTCAGGTTGAGTACATAAAGAAGGTGTTGGAGAGGTTTATAATGCAGAATGAAAAACCAGTTAGTACGCCTTTAGCCAGCCATTTCAAATTAACTAAGGAAATGTGTCCCAAGACACAGAAGGAGATAGAATACATGTCTAGGGTCCCTTATTAATCAGTAGTTGGCAACTTGATGTATGCAATGGTTTGCACAAGACTAGATATTGCACATGCAGTGGGAGTTGTGAGCAGGTATATGAAAAATCCAGGTAAAGAATATTGGGAGGCAATAAAGTGGATTCTCAAATATTTGAGAGGTACTGCTACTCATGCATTATGTTTTGGAGGTTCAAACACTTTTCTACAGGGATATGTTGATTCAGATATGGCAGGTGATAAAGACAACATGAGGAGCACCACATGGTATGTTTTTATTATAGGTGGAACAACATTAAGTTGGATTTTGAAACTAAAAAAGGTTGTTTCACTTTCAACAACATAGGCAGAGTATGTTACTGCTACATAGGCTAGTAAAGAGATGATTTGGTTACATAGGTTTATAAAGGAATTGGGAAAGAAGCAGGAAAATAGTAGGTTGTACTGTGACAGTGAGAGTGTTGTTCATATTGCAAAGAACTCATACTTCCATTCTAAGACTAAGAATATACAGTTGAGGTACCACTTCATACGATCCTCCTTGGAAGATGGACATTTGAAGTTGGAAAAGATACACACTAGCCAGAATCCTATAGACATGTTAACAAAGGGAGTAAACAGGGAGAAACTGAGTTCCTACTTAGTTTCAATTGGTCTTCAAGAATGAAGATGAAGATGATAAATTTTCCAGGTCCAAGAAGGTTCAAAGTCCAACATATACAACAACGGTGGAGTTTTTGAGCTCAGTATCCAAGTGGGAGATTGTTGGTTATGGAGCCTAATTATCTTCCTGATTCAGAGGTCCTTGCTTTCAGCCGTGTTTATACCCGATGAAGACTTTACACCCCAGAATTATGTACACTCTTCCACACGGGGGAGTGCAGAGGGGGTTTGTCCCCTCTGCAAGGTTCGGGGGGGCTATCCCCTCGGATGGGGGGTCTGGGGGCAAGCGAGCCCCCGAAGAAAAAATTTCCATGTAAATGTATATTGTTATTTCATTGTAAATTTGGAATGTTCATTATAAGGTCGTAGATCTAACGATAGAAATCATGCTAGAGGTTTTTTCCCTAGAAGGCAACCCTATTTTATGAGGGAAATGTATTGCGGCTAAGGAGGTGAGTGAATATGGTATTCTGAGATAGGAGACAGTGAGAGAATGAAGAGGAAGTTACAACGAGTTTGTTGTAGGTTGTATCCCTTCATTTTGCTGGATAATAATAAAGGAAGGACATGGAAATTTCTTTGGTGGATGTAGCCCACACGGGGTGAACCACGTAAATCTGTGTCTCTATTTTATTGTGTATCTTTTGTATTTTGTTTCCACTTTTGTTTTATTTTATTACTCCATGATCCTGTTTTTCTAACAATATCATCCTACACTTGTTTTTGTTGACTCCACCCCCATAGTTCCATTATCTCTCCATCTCATCCAACATCATTTTACCCATCTACAGATTGTCCTCCATCCATTTACCTAATATAGAAACCCACCCATGGGCCCTCCACCCTCCACCAGTTCTCTTTCACAAAAAATTTGTGCCCTAAACAGGCCAAGCCATCTTTCATCGTGGCACCCATTTCTGTATTTGTATACTCAACCCAAATTATTCTTTATTTATTTGGTAATTGTATAAAGACCTTGTTTCCAGTATATACATAGATTTTTTAGTCATCCTCCCCGTTGGCATTCTTTTACCTGGAAAAGAAGCCCATGTCACCCTTGGTTGGGGAATCCACCCTTTTTCATATCACCATCATTGACAAACTTTGAGTATCCCAAATCCATGTAACCACGATCTCTAAGTATTCCCACTTTTTCAACCTGTAGCATAGTTTAACCCCATGTCTAGTTGTCCTCCTGAAATTAGATCCGGTTTTACGGTTGTTGCCAATCATCCTTCAAAATTCAAACCAAGGGAAATCCTGAGTCCCATAGTGTCTTGACTTCATCCATGTTACCCATCAGCACCTGATATCACCTATTACTCAGTATATTTCAAGATGCCCTTTGCTTCTTGATGTCGCATCTCCCTTCCTGTCGACATCAACACAATTTCCAGAAGGGTGACAATATATTGACTCTCATTACCTTTTCAATGAGGAGTCTCGGATAGAACATAGAGAGTCATCATTTCTTTTTGATTCCGTTGACCCCCATAACATTCGAATTCAACAAATTCTCATGTTAAGGCGGGTCTTACTATGCGACAGTTGTAGTTTTTTCATACCAGCCTAAGACCTATGAATTTTATAGGACATTAATGCCTATGAGTCATCGACACTTCTTATCGTCGTCCACTACTCGATTCAGATCCAGTTCACCATTCATAATCACCATTTGTCATTATTAATTGCCTGTGAGAGCACTGCAACTATCTACATCATCATACACCTTTAGTTACAGTCTCACATTTTGGTTTCATGACACAATCATGAGGAATGCCTGCCTTGTTTGTATACATATTTTATTTTTATAGAGAAAGGTTTGGTTCCCACATTTTTCCCTCTCTGTCTGGCGGATCACTCTTGCAGTTCCTCTCTTCACTCTTCCTCACAATGGCACTCTCAGCAAAAGAAACATTGACGCATTTCATCTATACATATGCTCCTAACCTCACACATCATGGGGCATTTGTTATCACCGAAAAATCATCCATAGCATTACAAACAATGGTTTAATAAATACATCAGTTCCAACAACAATTAGTACACCTACAACATCAAAATCCATAAAAAATGCATAAAAACGTATACTTGGTTCATAAATGGAAGTGCGCAAATTCAACAAAGGAAGTGCGCGCACTGTGTGCAGAATGCACAGGCTAACACAACCCTAATTGCTCATTGTGCACATAATGCATGATTGTCTATGAGAAAACCCGTTCACTCCTCATGAACGACGCATTTATAAATCTTTCCGACCTCTCAACTAATTTCAGTCCAACTTCCAACATGATTTGACACTCAGATTTGAGTGAAATCTAGCTTGGAGGCTGGTCAAGGGATAGGAAGTGTCTTAAAAGCCCCCTTGTTCACATCATGAACCAAAAATTATATCTTTCCATGAATGGAAACTATAAATATATTCCATGGGTGTGCTAAGAAAATAAAAAATTCAACGCATTGTTATGCTGCAAGAATTCATCTTGGAGAATCCTCTTTTCTCTTTGAATCATTCAAGCACTATAACAAGGGCCATTCCACTGACCTCTTGAGAGGATTGGCATTGTATTTCTTCACCATTGTTACTTTCCATTGTATGAAGAGAAGAGCTCTATATTATGGAACTCAAGAGCCCTCCCAAGGAGGAAGAGGGAATTCATGAGCCCCTTCCTTTCTCTACGGTGCTAGCCTATCAATACATTGATCCATTGGTAGCTATATGATTGTCATTTTCATTTTTTATGGTTCTAGTTCTTGTAAGTTTTTATAACATTATCTCCTTTTGTTTTTATTTTTATTTCCTTTTTTAATGTGTATTTGGTTATCTAATCAACTCATAACCCTCTGTCTTGTCTAGCTGACTTAACTAGGCAAGTAAGTGTTTTGTTTTCTCTCACCCATGTGACAAAACCAACACAACAATTCTTTAATGGAAAATGATACTTGGGATCTTGTACCTCTTCCAAAAGGAAGAAATTTTTGTTAGAAAAACAGGACTGCGGAGCAATAAATAAAACAAATGCAGAAACAAAACACAGAAGATACACAATACAAGAGAGACACATATTTATGTGGTTCACCTAGTGTGGGCTACGTCCACCAGAGAAATTGCCAGGTCCTTCCTTTATTATTATCCAGCAAATGAAGGGATACAACCTACAACAAAAA
>JASDQU010106165.1:38395-55544 GCA_032191745.1 Picea mariana
AGAAAGGGATGGAAGACATGATTCATGAGCCTTTGGAAGGTGGAGGGGGCATTACACAAGCCAAAGGGCATGACCAAAAACTCATAGTGGCCCTCAAGAGTGCAAAAGGATGTCTTGGGAATGTTTGCCTCTTTCATATGTATCTGTTAATAGCCCAAGCGAAGATCAAGTTTAGTAAAGATTTGGGTGCCACTCAATTCATCTAGGAGGTCATCAATGATAGGAATGGGAAATTTGTCTTTAATGGTCAATTTTTTGAGGTCATGGAAGTCAGGACACATTCTCCAAGAACCTTCTTTCTTCAGAACCATGACTATAGGAGAAGAGGAAGGGCTCATACTAGTGCGGATAACGCCTGCATTAAGGATTTCCTGGACCATTTTCTCAATTTCATTTTTTTGTGAAAAGCGGTGGCGATATGGATGTATATTGGGAGGAAGGCTTCCGGGTACAAGGGGAATGGAATGATCATGAACACCGTGAGAAGGAGGGAGTCCTTGGGGAGTGGAAAATACCATTTGATGTTTATAAAGGAGGGCTTGGAGGTCTTGCAGCACTGGGGGTGTCTCTGTTGCTTGTATGGCATGGAGTTGGGCAATGACACCAGAATGACATTTTTTGAGCAGATTTTCCATGTGATGGGAACTAATAACCTCAGGTGAATCAACAATGATGCCTTGGAATTTATATTGGTGGCCTTCCTGGTCGAATTGCATGGTTAATGATTTAAAATCCATGAGAATGGGACCCAAAGTTCTTAGCCAGTCTGCACCCAACACAATGTCACAACCACCCATGTCGATAGAAAACACATGGGATTTTAGGTGGTAGTCACCGATTTGGAGATGCACATTTTCATAGCGCCCTCCAAATTTCATGGAACCACCATTGACAATCATGATTTGGAAATTGTTGATAGCATGGATGTAGCAATGAGTTTCTTGGGCAATGTGGCGATGAATAAAATTATGGGTGCTTCCACTGTCAACCAAAATGATGACCTTCTGATGCTTGAAGTAACCGATTAACTTGGGGGTTTGGGGGGTGGAGAATCCAGTGAGAGCATTAAGGGAAATGACGGGTTCTACTTTGGGAGGGTCTGAGGGAGGGGTTATGTCAGTGATTTTAGGTGAATCAGACACAAGGGGAGTTTCAACATCCTCTTCTGAAATATCCTCAGAGATGGCCATAAAAAGCTTTTGTTCCTTACACTTGTGGCTCGGGAAATATTTTTCATCACAATTATAACAAAGGCCTTTGAGTTGGCGTTCAACCATTTCAGCCTTGGTTAATTTTTGGATCTTTAATGGGACAGAGGGAGTAGTGGGAGTGATGGGTTTAGGGCGAGGGATAAAGGAGGGTTTTCGGTTTTGAGAGGAGACAACCTGTTGTTCTTCTTTAGCTCTTTTACTAGCCTCCACCCAACTCGAGGGTCGAGCCATGAGGACATGGGCCCGAATCTCCTCCTTGAGGCCATTGATAAAACACTCTCGAAAGAAAGCATCATTCATGCTTTCTGTTCGAAAATCTAGGTGCTCAAAGGAAACTATGAAGTCTTCTACTGTTCCATATTGTTTCAACTTTGTCAAATGACCCAAATGGTTGGTGTCCGTGTCAAAGCGTTCATAAAGCTCAGTCACAAATTGGGTCCAAGCAATATACCCTTGATGGGAAGTTTTTCTCCATTGCCAACATTTTTGATCTAGATGGAGAACACTATACCGGAGTTTGGCCAAGTCATCGGTGATGCTGTATAAAGAGAAATAATGTTCCATTTGGGTTACCCAACTAGTGGGGTCCAAGCCATCAAATTTGGTCACATCCACTTGCGGAAGGTGTAGGTCACTTTGAAAGTGATGGGGCTGAAAGGTATGGGAATGGGAGGAATGTTTGCCTTCGGTCTTTGGAGGTGCTTCAGAGAAAGGGTCATTTGTAGGGATCTTCAGTTTGGTACAGAGGGATGCAAAGATAGATTCAAGCTGGGTGGTCAGTTCTTGTTTGACTTCCTCCATTGAGGACTGCATGGTTGTATTGATGGATGCATCTATGGAGGCAATAGTAGCATTGAGTTGTTTCACTTCTTTTTGGGTCTCAAGGAAACCAGATTGCAAGGTGTTGAAGTGAGTTTCTAGATCTTGGCTATGTGTATGGGCCATGAGGATGGGTGAACTTAAAAGGGGAGGGTGGGGTCAAAAATTTTTCCAAAAAATGATATGGATGAATGTGATAAGGGTGAAGAGATGAATCCAATGGAATAGGTCTCAAATAATGGTGATTTTTTTTTTTTTTACACCTGCGAAGTTATACTCCAGTCTGAAGAATACTGTAGTGATGAAATCCCCAAATGCTTAACCAAAAAGAAATGTGTATTTACTTGGAAACCTGAACACACTTGCATGACAATATATTTGGTCTGTTTTAATTTATTTATGTTTCTGTCCCCTAAGGGTTAGGTATTCAAGGGTTCTACAGACAAGGGTTTGCCTTGTGCTATAGCTCTCTAATATACGTGCGGGGTCCAATAGTAGTACTCGACCCAATATCTCAGGGCACTAACTAAGGAGGATAGACCGTACCCTTATCCGTACTACCCGACTACCCAGGTACTAGAGAGTATCTTCTCGAGTGCTGTTCTCGATGACACTATAGCAATCTGACGACCAATAGGTTTATCTAAAGAGGGATTCAGGAAATCTAGGTTGTTCCGTACATAGGTGCTGTCTGATGCGCTACCACTCGAAGGGGTATCAACAGGGGTTACAAGGGTGGCCAATAGATGTGCACTTAAGAACCACTTGTATTTCCTGTGTGTATGAATCCCTCAACCATGGGTTTATGCATGTAATGATAGATCTCCTTGGCTTAAAGACGCTGGAATACGTCTCTACCCTGAAAAAAATTCCCACAATTTCTGCCAAGGAAAGTGCTCTGATACCACTTGCAAGATACCAGATATAATAAATATGCAGAACATAAATAAAATGCTAGAAATGGCAGAATAATAGTAATATAACCAGCATAATCTCCACAATAACACATAAATGATATAAGAACAACAACAGAAATAACACTTTGATTCAGAAAGCAATGTTCACGGGCCTCTTCGAGGGGGCAACCTCCAATCGAGCAACGCTCTGTTACAATAATCTCCCAACTAGGGTTTTCATACCCTCGACCCTTATTTATACTAAATATGTCTATCAAGAGAAGCATCTAGAGGAATATCCTTCTAGAATCAGAAGCTTCTATTAGGTCTTCTAACATCCACCTTATTTTCTTTTATTGAAAGGCCTTATTAATATTGACCTTTATTACATCCGAATATATTGATCTACCTATGTGCGGGTTAGGACCCTAACACTAAGAGTTTGGATCTGCAAACTCCTCATAGTTGAAGCAAGGCAAAGGTGGCCCCAAACCACACAAAAAGGGACAGGGAAAAGATGGCCACTCTCAGGACACCCAGTCAAATCAAAACACAAGAAAGGAAATGATAAGTCATTGAAGGACATGGGAAAATGGTGTGAATACCATAAAATCCCTTGGCACAACATCAAAGAATGCCACTCCAAGCTGTCACTCATGGCTGAGATGAAAGATTATGCTTCAGAGGATGATTATGACTTCGAATCAAATACAGAAGGAGGGAATCAGATTATCGATGATGAACTCAGTGCCATGGTCGCTACCACCAAAGCCCATCCAAGTGAATCAAAAGAACCAGAGGAAGGGGAATGCCTCTTTCACTCATAAATGTGGGTAAAGGGGGCTTCTCTTCACTTCATTGTCGATAGCGACAGTCAGAAGAACCTAATATCATAAGAGGTCATCAAGTGGTTGGACCTGTCGATGAAACCACACCCACAACACTACACCATCGGCTGGCTTCACCAAGGAAGAGATATTTGTGTTAGCCAACATTTTCATCTGCCCTATGACATCAAGCCTTTCAAAGACGAGGTATTTTGTGATATTTCTCCCCTTGAAGTTTGTGATGTTATTTTAGGACAACCATATTTGTGGAAGCGTCATGTTGTGTATGAGTCTAGACCTCGCAGTGTTATTATTACTTTGGGTAGAGAATTGTATAGGTTACCAGAGGTGGTACCACCTACCGCTATTTCTTTAAACTCTACTAAGTAATGTAGTAAGGTCATTTCATAGACCAGGAAGTTCGTCTTCTTTGTGATTTTTGCTCACAGTAAGAAGAAGGTCGCCGCCACATCGGTGGCCTCTACACAAAGTCTCTCTTTGTAGTAGAAGCAAGTGGACATGATCATGGAAGAGTACAAAGATATCTTCTCCTCACCCACCGGGGTACCGACACACTTCCAAGTCAATAATCCAATTGATCTAACCCCTGGTGCACCTCTACCTAATGAACTACTCTATCATTGCTCGCTGATGGAAAATGATGAAATCAAGCATTAGATCTAAGAGCTGCTTCAAAAGAGGCACATCAGACCCAATTCCTCCCCTTGCGGAAGTCCGATGTACTGGTGCAGAATAAAGATGGGACATGGCATCTCTGCATTGATTACAAAGCATTAAAAAAAATCACAGTCAGGAACCGATACCCAATTCCCATAATTGATGACCTTGTTGACCAACTCAAGGGGGGTAAATTTATTCAAAAATATTGATCTAAAGTCTAGATACCACCAGGTTCCCATCGAACCAACTAATGCATAGAAGGCAACTTTTGAATCTAAAGAAGGTCTCTTCGAATGGTTGGTCATACCCTTTGGATTAACAAATGCACCGACCACTTTTATGAGGATGATGGATGATGTATTGAGACCCTTCACCAAATATTTTGTGGTGGTATATTTGGATGACATCCTCATCTTTAGCATAACTTGGGAGGAGCACATGCAACATATTCAACATGTTTTGAGTACTCTGCGACAACACAAGCTATGTGCCAACTTGGAAAAAATATCCTTTGGCATGAACAGGGTCCAATACTTGGGATACATTATTGATGAGCACGGAGTACATGTTGATCAAGCTAAGATCCAAGTCATCTGTGATAGGCCATCCCTGACCATACTAACCTAGATTCAGAGCTTCTTGGGATTGGCCAACTTATATCGATGGTTCGTGTTGGGATTCTCCCATATTGCATGGGACCTCAGCCAAGTAACCAAGGGTGGTGGAAAGGAAAAGTTCATGTGGGGGAAGGAACAAAAATGAGCATTTGATGATCTGAAGCATCACTTGTGCTCAGCTCCAGTAGTCTCCTTACTCGGTGTGCAACAACCATTCGAGATTGAGGCTGATGCATCTAACTATGTTGTAGACGTAGTTCTCACTCAACACGATCATTTGGTGGCATACCATAGTGAGACACTCTTAGATAATGTCCGGAAATACCCCACTTATGACAAGGAAATGTATTCCATTGTACAAGCCTGACATCAATTGAAACATTACATTCTAGGAAATGAGACAATCATCTACACTGATCACAAGCCTTTGCAGTTCATACAAACACAAGGGAAGTTGCAGAACGATCACCATCAGAAGTGGTCCACCTACCTACAATAGTTCCATCTCAACATCAAGTATAATATAGGGAGCACAAATCGTGCCACTGACTGCCTCATTCGACTTCCCATGGCTGCACTCACCACCGTGCTCCATTCTTGGGGACATGAGGCATATGAGTGGCCCCAACTTTATCAGGAAGATCCAAAATTCTCCACCACCTATCAACACTTGGGTAAAATCATGAATGTCACCGATTTTCACATTCAAGATGGAATATTATATCATCATGGCCATATTTGTGTTCTGGAAAGTGAGCGTGCAAAGCTGATCTAGGAGGCTCACTACAATTGGATGGCAGGACATTTTGGCATGGACAAAATTGTGGTCATTCCACAAAAACATTTTTATTGGCCAAAACTCTGACAGGGCGTCAACAAGTATATCATATCTTGCATTACCTGTGCCATTGCCAAGCCAACCATCAAGAAGCAAGGATTATGAAAACCTCTTCCTACTCCCAAGAGGCCTTGGGAATCCATCTCGATCGATTACATGTTTGGCCTTCCATCCACCAAGCAAGGAAATGATTGTGTATTTGTGGTAATTGATCGGTTTTCGAAGATGGCCATCCTCCCAACCTGCAAGAATACCATCACAACGACATATACTGCCAATATCTTCTTCGAACGAGTGTGGGTCCATCTTGGGATACCACTGACCATCATCTCCGATCGAGACAACATGTTTCTCAAGAAATTTTGGTCGTGTCTCTGGTCATTGTTGGAAACCAAGCTCACTAAATCCACTTCTTTCCACCCCCAAACCAACAACCAAATAGAGGTTGTCAATTGGATGATTTTCCACATCCAGTGTTAAGATTCAACAAGAAGATCCTAGTGAAAATTATGCACCTACACTAGGATGGAGCCTCAGGCTATTTTTAGATGGAAGTCTACTTATAGATGATGTTCTATTTATAGATGTATGTCAACTATTATTATCCCTTAATAATAGTTGAACAATAAATAATTAGTCTATTCTCAATGAGCACTTGGAAATAGNGTGTAGTTATGTGAGTTGTAAAGTAGTTTAACTCAATTAAGTGAGTTAAGCTCAGTTGTACTAGTTGTAACTGAACTTATACTAGTGAGAGATCAGTGAATTAAATATTAATTAACTCACAATCACTGGTCTCACATGTAACTGAATATTTACCACTGTTAACTACATGCATGTCAGATCCAGTGGAGACCCAGTTGAGATAACAGGTGAAAGGGACAGTTTGACTATCAGTTGTGACTTTAGTCGGTGCACTCATGCAACCACACACACATTGGATGTGCCCATGAGGAATGCATAACCAAGGCAAGAGGGATTCATTCATTGCAGGTATTTCCATTAACATGTATTGCGTAGAGGAGGCAGGTTGTTTGGAGGCAGTGAATTGGCACATGCATTTGCCAATTTTTGTATGACAGTGTGAGACGATTGTATATTGTACTAAGAGATCTTGGATTAGATTTTTGTATGAGATTGTTTCATGATACATGATATATACATAATATATGATAGTGGGGATTTTAGCTTTATGCTTTCTCGATAAAAACACCTGTGTTATGTGTGATTGATATTTCTTCTTGATATTGCAATTGGCAATCGTGTTTTAAATTCCACAAGAATATTTGTAGAAGCAATTCTGTATTTAACAGTGACATATAATTGTTAGATCAAGATAATCTAGGAAATACATAATTTGTATTAAAATTTCTACATGGTATCAGAGCACAGAAGATTGTAAAAGATGAGTTTTTGATTGGATAGAATTCGAATTTGTAGAAAGAATTTCTTGGTGCTACAACTAATTCAAGATCAAAATGGATTTCAATGGCTTGAGGTTAGAGTATGCACTTGAGGGCAGCTCGAGCTACATTTCTTGGAAGGACAGGATGGAGGAAGTACTAAAAAACAATGGCTTGAAGGAATTCATTGGAAAAGATGTTCCTAAGCCAGATGCGACAAATGCTGCAAATCTTGATGTATGACAAAAGAAAGTGGCAAAGGTGAGGAGGATCCTGTTGGAGGGAGTACTAGACCACATTATCTCAAGACTACATGGGAAAGTCACACCATATGCAATGTGGAAGACTTTGATGGATCTATTCCAAAACAACAATGACCATAGGAAATTAGCACTCAAAGATAAACTCAGGAAGATCAAGATGGAGAAAGACGACTCCATTCCAAAATATCTCACGAAGTTTGTCCAATGTCGGGATGAGCTGGGGAGTGTGGGTATATCAATCGCTGATGATGATATGGTGATCTTGGCTCTCCTAGGACTTCCTAAGAGTTGGCATAATTATCAAGACTCTGTCAATGGAAGGGAAACATTGCCAGATTGGGAACGACTATGGTTGGATTTGGTGCAGGAGGAGTTCAGGCGGGAAACTAGAGATGGATCTTCATCAAAGCATGATGATGAAGAGGATTGTGCTTTGGCTGCCAAGACAAGGAAAGGGAAGGGGAAGAAATTCCATTCAAAATCTGAGTCTAAAGGAAAGAAGCTGGATTTTTCCAAAGTGAAGTGTTTTTCTGTCACGAACAATGGCATATTGCTACTAATTGTCCTTAGAAGAAGAAGAACAAGAAGGTTGCTGGAGCTGCAACTGGTGAGTCCCTTGTCTCACAATTTGAACTTTAATTCTCCTTGATCACATGCATGGAGTCAAGTGCATTGGGATCAGTGTGGTATTTGGATAGTGGCGCTTCCTTCCACATGACGAGAGATAAGGAGATTTTCAGTGACTTGGAGGAGAGAGATCTAAAAATGCATATAGAGATGGGAGATGATGGACGATACAGTGTGACTGGAATTGGCACCATTACCTTTCAGAGGGAGTCAGGTAAACCATTTCAATTCAAATATGTTATGCATGTTCCAGGTCTGAAGAAAAACTTGGTCTCAGTTGCAATGTTGGAGGATGGAGGTTATGATGTTGTTTTCAACGATGGAAAATACTTCCTACGACATAAAACAATGGGTCAAGTCAAGAAGATAGGGATTTGCGTTAAGAATCTCTACAAGCTGGAGGTAGATGGCTGCACTGCCATGATGGGCAAGGCAAAAAAAGTTGTGAGCCGGGATGAGGGTGAATTATGGCACAGGCGATTGGGCCATCTTCATCATGGAGCCTTGAAAATCATGCACCAAATATCTATTGGACTTCCAATGGGAACACTTGTTTAGTTAGATCAGTGCAAGGGTTGCACCATGGGGAAGTATGTAAAGTACACCTTTCATAAAAAGGAGAACCATGCTTCGGTGATCCTGGAGAGAGTTCACACAGACGTGTGTGGACCATTCTCAGTTGCTTCAACAACAAAACATAAGTATTAAGTTATTTTTGTTGATGAATTTTCTCGTAAATGTTGGATCTTCTTCATGCAGAGGAAGGATCAAACATTCTCAAAGTTCTGTGAGTTTAAAGCATTGGTGGAGAAAGAGTCGGGGAAGCAAGTGAAGGATATGAGGAGAGATAATGGTGGAGAATACATCTCTAACGAATTCAAAGACTTTTGCAACAAAGAAGGAATTCAAAGAGAACTCATAGCGCCTCATAACCCACACAAAAATGGGGGCGCGAAGAGGAAGAACAAAATGATCGTGGGCGCAACACGAGTGATGTTGCATGATCAAGGACTACCAATGCATTTGTGGGCGGAAACATGTAACACTGTGGTTTATGTGAAAAACCATTGTCCTCATAGAGTAATTGGCATGAGTACACCTGAATAAGTTTTCACTGGTAAGAAACCTGATGTTTCTCATTTAAGATTTTTGGCTCATCTGTTTATGTGCATGTAACCAAGAACACCGAGAAGAAACTAGAGCTGACTACTGAAGTTAGGATATTTGTGGGGTACACATAAAAACCCCATAATTATCATGTGTATTTTCCTAACAGTAAGATGAATGTTATGCGACGAGATATAAAATTCAATGAGGGGAAAGCCATGCGGTTTTCGCTTGAGAGGGATCTAGAATTGCATGCAGAGGAGGAACTGTTGGTTCCCAAAGATGAGTCTCAAGATGTGGATCAACCACATGAGGAGGTTCATGGAGTGGAGGAAGCCACTCATGTAGAGACATCCATCAGAAATGGCATAAAGTGCACCACGAAATATGATAGATTGAGACTAGATGCTGCACAGAATGTAGGAGCCCCTACTTCACAGCGCATACAAAGACAATCTCCTGATTGATTTACTAGATATGTGGCTCTCATGAGAAAATGTATTTTGATTGAACCATATTCCTTTCAGGAAGCAGTGCAAGATCCCACTTGGGTTGATGAAATGGTGGAGGAGTATGACTCCATTGTCAAAAATAGTGCATGGTAAATTTTCCTAAGACCGGTTGACAAATCAGTGGTAGGTTCGAGATGGATCTACAAGGTAAAGCAAGCTAATGATGGGAGTGTGGATAAATACAAGGCCATATTTGTGGCCCAGGGATTCTCACAGATCGAGGGGATAGATTATGAAGAAACCTTTGCACCCATCGCACAATATTCTTCCATAAGGACCATCCTTGCAGTATTCATTGGATGGATGTAAAAACTGCGTTTCTCAATGGGATCATTGAGGAAGAAGTGTACATAGAGCAACCTTAAGGATTTGCGATCTTCAATAGTGAGTCACATGTGTGTCGACTCAAAAGGGAATTTTATGGGCTGAAGCAAGCACCCTGTGCTTGGTACACTCAGATAAACAACTATTTCATCGGACTGGGCTTCACCAAAAGTGAAGCGAATGAAAACCTATACCGAATTGTGGTGGAGGGTAAGATTTTAATCATTTTTCTTTATGTTGATGATTTAATACTGAGTGGTGATGAGCAACTGATACACTCATGCAAGGAGGACCTTGCAAAGGAGTTCGAGATAAAGGATATGGGCCTTCTTCTTTATTTCCTTGGATTGGAAATATGGCAGCGAGATGGTGAACTTTTTGTGTCTCAAGGAAAGTATGCAAGGGATATACTGAGTAAGTTTCACATGGAGGGATGCAAACCCATGGATACTCCTCTTCTAGGAAACTGGAGGAAAGAGGATGCTACTTTTGGAGAGGTAGTGGATGCTACTGTCTATCGACAGTTAGTGGGTTCGCTAATGTATCTAGTGAACATGATATTGGGTATCTTCTATGCGGTTAACCATCCAAGTCAAGCGATGGTTAGGCCTACCAAGCTCTTTTGGAAGGTGGGAAAGCATGTCCTGAAATACTTGAGGGGAAAATATGAGTATGGCTTATGGTACAGACAGATGGATGAGGTGAAGTTGCATGGCTTCATAGATTCAGATTGGGTGGGTAGCCCAATGGATAGAAAGAGCACATTAGAGGGGATATTTAGTATTGGATCTACAACTGTTTCTTGGTACAACAGGAAACAAAGATCCATGGCACTCAGTTCAGTGGAAGAGGAATACATGGCAGCGATTCAAGCTGCATGTGAGGCTATCTGGATGAGAAAGATCTTGGTTGGTTTGTTTGGTTCTCATTTAGATCTGACAGTGATTCATTGTGATAATTAGAGTTGTATTAAACTCTCAATTAATCCCGTGTTTCATGATAGATCTAAGCATATAGATATCTAGTATCATCATATTAGAGATTGTGTGAAACAAAAGATCATGTTGCTTCAGTACATTCCTACAAAAGATCAGGATGTATACATTCTGACGAAAACGCTCACTAGGAGAAAATTCGAATACCATAGCGACGGGATCAGGGTGAAGAATAATCCCTTTCTTGCTGAGAGGAAGTGTTGAGATTCAACAAGAAGATCCCAGTGAAAATTATGCACCTACACTAGGATGGATCCTTGGGATATTTTTAGGTGGAAGTCTATTTATAGATGATGTTCTATTTATAGATGTATGTTGACTATTATTATCCATTAATAATAGTTGGACAATAAATAATTAGTCTATTCTCAATGAGCACTTGGAAATAGTTAACTGAAATGGAAAATCAATTAGCTATAGGAAATTTGAGTTCAAAGGTTGACTGGTAGGACATGCAAGTCGAATTAGTTGTAACTGAGTGATTTGAAGTTGTAACAAAGTTATATGTGTAGTTATGAGAGTTGTAAAGTAGTTTAACTCAGTTAAGTGAGTAAGATCAGTTGTACTAGTTGTAACTGAACTTACACTAGTGAGAGATCAGTGAATTAATTATTAATTAATTCAGAATCAGTGGTCTCACATGCAACTGAAGATTTACCACTGTTAATTACATGCATGCCAGATCTAGTGGAGTGCCAATTGAGATAACAGGTGAAAGGGACAATTTGACTATCAGTTGTGACTTTAGTGGGTGCACTCATGCAACCACACACACATTGGATGTGCCCAAGAGGAATGTGCAACCTAGGCAAGAGGGATTCATTCATTGCAGGGATTTCCATTAGCAGGTATTGCGTAGAGGAGGTAGTAAATTGGCACATGCATTTGCCAATCTTTGTATGATAGTGTGATACCATTGTATAATGTACTGAGAGCTCTTGGATTAGAGTTTTGTATGAGATTGTTTCATGATCCATGAAATATACATAATATATCATAGTGGGTTTTTTATCTTTATGCTTTCCCAGTAAACACACCCGTGTTATGTGTGATTGATCTTTCTTCTTGATATTGCAATTGGTGATCGTGTTTTAAATTCCACAAGAATATTTGTAGAAGTGATTCTGTATTTAACAGTGGCATATAATTGTTAGATCAGGAGAATCTAGGCAATACATAATTTGTATTAAAATTTCTACATCCTGCGCATGTACAAATCTAAGCATCCACATACCTAGGATGAGAGTCTCCCCTATGTTCAACATAGCTACAACATGGATCTCCATAGCTCCACCGACCACAAACCATTTCAGGTGGGGTTGGGATTCCAACCCTTGGGTCCCATTGATGTTGCATTACCTCTTGCCACCACACATGCCGAATCTTCCCATGTTCTATCTGAGGCTGATAAAGCCACCAAATTCATTGAGTGAATTCAGCACATCCACCAACAGGTCCATGAGATTTCACAGAAAGCCAATGCTAAGTACACGAAGCACCATGATCAACATAGGGTACCACACCAGTTTTAGGTGGGAGACAAGGTCTGGTTACATTTTGATAAAGAGTGCCTTATAGGGCCCCATCAGAAGCTCCACCCACTTCACTATGGGCATTACACTATCACCAAGGTTGTGAGTATCAATGCTTTTGAGCTCAACACTCCACCCTTAGTTGGCTTGCACCCAATGTTCAATGTGGAACTCCTTCGACCATATTTTACACCCTTATTGGACACCTCAGAGATCGCAGAACAATTGACACCAACAGAGATCAACCCTGACTACATGGAACATGCATCCACTGATCATATAGTGGACACACAGATCAAGGGCACTCGTGAGGAGAGGATCCAACTTTATCAGGTTGTCAAGGAAGGGAATCTCCTACACCAAGGAAAGTGGCTCACCTGAGGCCAAATTCAAAAAACATTTCCTCACTTGATGGGGGAACTCAACACAATGGAGACCATTTCTTCCTAAGGGGGGAGGATTGATCCAGGTGGATATTTGTGGCCACCCACTTATTCCAACTGGCTCCTCTAGACATTTTTTAGTTCAACACATTCTTTTGTACTTCTTTGTAATTGTGGGTTCTACACTTCTATGGATATCTGAAGCCCTACACATCTTCCAGGTGGAGATTGGTGGCCACCAACCTAATCCAACTGACTTATTTTGGAAGTTTTCATGTCAGTACATCTTTTTGTACTTCCAGGGATGTTTTGGGGCCCTAAATAGTTTTTTTTGGCTTTCCATAGTCAAAATGTATAGAGAGAGTCAGATTGTTATGGTGTAATGTGTAGTTCTCAAAAATACCTTTCCAACGTGCTATCTCGCACCTAAAATAGAGGTCGTATGCAAAAGTTACGACCTCGGGAAGTTGAGGTACTAACTTACCCATCGGGGCCCACATAAATTTTGGCATTTCACCTCCTAGGGTTAGGTTTTTGGATGTCTAGGGTTTCAGAATTCATGCATAATGTTAAAAAGGCCTTTGGAACCTCATTGTAATCATTCTGCTTAGATGGATGTGTGTAGCAACCACATATCTTCTTAGCGATAACTACCACCATTCAAGCAAGTTGTTTCAGTTATGTGGTTTTACAGTTTCATCCTATTTCATTTATTCAATAGAAGTTATTGTTCATTGGATATCTATTGTTATCTCTGTGTTATTGTATTCAGTTTGTTATTCATTTTGTTCCTCTCATAAATCCGGATCACTATCACATAGAAAATTTAAAGGCTTCACACTACTTCAACAACTGTTATTGCAACAATGACATGTGCATAAGAGGTAATAGCCAACCAATAAGTCATTCCTTGTGTTGCACTTCTTGGATATTGAAACTCAATTATCTCATCAAATATTAAAAATTGTTGATCAGACTCCCAAACGGTCTCCCAAACCTTTTTCTTAATATTCTTTAATTTTTTAATGCTATATTATTTTGATTTTGGCTTCTATAACTCCTTCACAAATTGTACCCTTAGTTGAACCAAATTCACACCATGCAAGGTTGGAGTGCTTTGCTTACACTTCATATAGCACTGCAATGGTCTTCCTCACAATTTCATTTGGAATTCCACAAAACACGTAGCATCTGTGTTTTTTTGTGCATTTCAAATGGCATCATAGAGGAACTTGTTATGTTTGATGTCTTCATCATCTCTACCATGAAACAAAGGAAGCTATAGAGATGACTCATTTGGTTGATTTGTTGTCACTTATTAATGACTCTGTACCAACACAAATCCCTTGAGTCATGTTTGTTTTATCACTAGTGCTACTCCTATAACAACACTCACAAATCTAGATAACATCATAAGACAAATTTTGACTCCCTTTACAGAATTCACACTTACATTGTTCAGAGTCGTTATAGTCGGGTTACTTGAACTACTAATCAACAACACACTTGTGCTCTATGCAAAAACAATCACAATATCTTAATAGAATTCAAAATATGTAGGAGGTAGGATGTAGGAGGGACCAACTTTAATACCATTTCATTCTTCTTCCTTGGTGACGACAATCTATAGGGTTAGAGTACTAGAATGATGAAAAATCAAAATCATCTTCATATGCCTCTTCTTGATTCTACTCTTCTAATATTTTCATAGTAACACCTAGGTTAGTTGAATCAACCATCATCTCTAGACCTATAATCTAATTATTTTTTCCCCATGTAATCATGTAGTCACTACCTCAACTATTTGAAAGTTCTCTCCACCTCTGCAAACTCCTGACTTCTTCACAACGCCACACTATCTTGATCATTAATACTTTTAGGATTGTCGAAAGCTCCTTCTTGTACTTTTCTTATCCTCTACATTGTCCCACACTCTAGATGCAACTCAAGACCATATGCTCTTGTTAACAACTCTTTCATGGCATGGAACTTTTCCATTCCATCTCGCTACTAATTATGTTTTATCTCCATGCATCTTTGTTGTTATTTTTCGACATTTTCTACCTTTACAATCATCAATCCTATTAGTGGATTATGACACTAACTCCTCCTACCATTCCACCACCTTCCTTGCAAGGCTTACTCTCCAACTCAATGGACCTTGGCAACATACATTGTTTCACCATCAATGTTTTTATCCACACTGATATTTCATTAATCAGTATTCCACATGCCCCCTTCTTAAATAATTTGAGTTCCTTGGTCAAAAATTGATAACATTCTTTTGCAAAATCCACAACACACCCTTCCACCACACCTTTGTACCAAAAATCAATAGATTGAATTAACTTATGGTTACATGGATAGATATTTAATAGGATCTTCTCTGGACTATGGAATCCAACATCGATGCTTCTCTATGAGCCTTTCCAACCATACATGCAATTTTACTAGGAATTTTCCCCATAAATTCTCATGTAGACACTCAAACATGCATCTATCTTTGAATTAGGTGACATATTCTCCTATATATGGATTTTATTAATATTAAAACTCATTGATTTTTTATTCTAACCAATCTTGAATCTTGACCTTCACTACATTGATCGAATATTTGTTACTCTACATTTGTTAAGGTCCAGACAATGGAACCATGTTATTAGCTTTATGATAGACCTGAGGTTCATAGATGGTGTCCAACACAAGCCCAATGTAGTGTACTATGTTGACATATTCAACCTTCTAGAAGGGAATTCTCACTCAAGGAATTCATGATAATTGACATGTTATTAATGTGTAAAGTATTAAAAATTTAGTGGGGGTGTGCATTCCCTTATCTTTCATTCAGATTCATTCAAGTTAATTGAACTACCATCATGCACGGTAAAGATAACAACCCATATATCATCAAGATACATCATGAGAATAACAAGATTCCATTGTATTATGAGAATGATAAATACAACATAACTCATGCATAGAGCTCATGATAGAGAAACTAACTTAGATCTCTCATATCTTATCACAAAAGAAACTATAATGAAAACTACAAATATCCTATATATAGGTGATTGGAGTAGTTACAAAAGACTCTCAAATATACCTGAGAATCTACCAATTGTAACCCACTCATACAAAAGGCTTGTGCCTTTGTAGACATGCGTAGAGGGTTAGAGGTACTAGGCACAGAGGATGTATAAGACAACTTGTTGGCCTTTTCATAAACAAGCTTTGGTATAACTACATACCCAGGCTTCTATAGTCTCATCACTTCTACTAGTTCACCTCGTATTGAAATCTTCCATGTGCCAACACTGAGTCAAAACATGGCGATGAAACAATAAAAACACATAGATCTACTGGATAAATGGTGAAACAATGAAGTGTTTTATGGTGACCCAAAGTACCCTCAGTGATCCGAATTATTTTCGGCATGAAATGAGAGTGGAGACATAATAAATAAATGTACAGAGATATCTCATATATCTAATAATATAATAGAAATATATCAAAGATGAAACCATAAACTCATAGATACAATAATATACAATTTCTTTTAATAAGCGAAATGTACAAAACTGTAGAAATATAGAGTGAAAGACTCGCTAGTGTTATGAACACAATATATATAGAAATAGATATAATTAGTAATAAGTAAATATAATAATTAAACACATCATAAATCAAAAGTCATGTCTTATCTAAGAACTTGTTTATTCATTAAAGGGCGCCCCCTTTGTAAGGATATATAAACAAGCCCTCATTCTCATTGTAATCATCTCATATCATATACATTTTTATTCAATATATTTTCTTGTCCAGTATGGATTACAGTTATTTATCCCATTTATGATGGATGTACGTAGTAAGAACCAGATTGATTCTTTACATTGGTATCATATCTTTGTTTTTGGTCCCGACTATTGGCCGTAGTAAAATTTTGGGATTTTCTCCAACCCTAGGTCTTTGACCAAAAAATATGTCCATTGGCCATTCACTATTCATAATATATGTTTAAACAATTATTCCACTGCCAAGAAAATTGAAGAAACCAAACATTCAAAAGATTAAAATATTAAAAGAATTAGCAGAGAAAAATTCCAAAAAAAAAAAA
>JASDQU010106165.1:60250-74870 GCA_032191745.1 Picea mariana
GAATATCCTTCTAGAATCAGAAGCTTCTATCAGGTCTTCTAACATCCGCCTTTTTATATTTTATTGAAAGGCCTTATTAATATTGACCTTTATTACATCCGAATATATTGATCTACCTATGTGCGAGTTAGGACCCTAACACTAAGAGTTTGGATCTGCAAACTCCTCATAGTTGAAGCAAGGAAAAGGTGGCCCCAAACCACACAAAAAGGGACAGGGAAAAGATGGCCACTCTCAGGACACCCAGTCAAATCGAAACACAAGAAAGGAAATGAGAAGTCATTGAAGGACATGGGAAAATGGTGTGAATACCATAAAATCCCTTGGCACAACATAGAAGAATGCCACTCCAAGCTGTCACTCGTGGCCGAAATGAACGATTATGCTTCAGAGGCTGATTATGACTCTGAATCAAATAAAAAAGGAGGGAATTAGATTATCGATGATGAACCCAGTGCCATGGTCGCTACCACCAAAGTCCATACAAGTGAATCAAAAGAACCAGAGGAAGGGGAACGCCTCTTTCACTCGCAAATGTGGGTAAAGGGGGCTCCGCTTCACTTCATTGTCGATAGCGACAGTCAGAAGAACCTAATATCATAAGAGGTTGTCAAGTTGTTGGACCTATCGATGCAACCGCACCCACAATCCTACACCATCAGTTGGCTTCACCAAGGAAGAGATCTTTGTGTCAGCCAATAGTTTCGTCTGCCCTATGACATCAAGCCTTTCAAAGACGAGGTATTTTGTGATATTTCTCCCCTTGAAGTTTGTGATGTTATTTTAGGACAACCATATTTGTGGAAGCGTCATGTTGTGTATGAGTCTAGAACTCACAGTGTTATTATTACTTTGGGTAGAGAATTGTATAGGTTACTAGAGGTGGTACCACCTACCGCTATTTCTTTAAACTCTGCTAAGTAATGTAGTAAGGTCATTTCATAGACCAGGAAGTTCGTCTTCTTTGTGATTTGTGCTCATAGTAAGCAGAAGGTCATCGCCACATCTATGGCCTCTATACAAAGTCTCTCTTTGCAACAGAAGCAAGTGGACATGATCATGGAAGAGTACAGAGATATCTTCTCTTCACCCACCGGGGTACCGACACACTTCCAAGTCAATAATCCAATTGATCTAACCCCTGGTGCACCTCTACCTAATGGACTAGTCTATCATCACTCGCTGATGGAAAATGATGAAATCAAGCATCAGATATAAGAGCTACTTCAAAAGGGGCACATCAGACCCAATTCCTCCCCTTGCGGAAGTCCGATTGTACTGGTGCAGAATAAAGATGGGACATGGAATCTCTGCATTGATCACAAAGCATTAAAAAAAATCACAGTCAGGAACCGATACCAATTCCCATAATTGATGACCTTCTTGACCAACTCAAGGGGGTAAATTTCTTCAACAATATTGATCTAAAGTCTAGATACCACCAGGTTCCCATCAAACCAACTAATGTATAGAAGACAACTTTCAAATCTAAAGAAGGTCTCTTCGAATGGTTGGCCATACCCTTTGGATTAATAAATGCACCGACCACTTTTATGAGGATGATGGATGATGTATTGAGACCCTTCACCAAATATTTTGTGGTGGTATATTTGGATGACATCCTCATCTTTAGCAAAACTTGGGAGGAGCACATGCAACATATTCAACATGTTTTGAGCACTCTGCGACAACACAAGCTATGTGCCAACTTGGAAAAAATATCCTTTGGCATGAACAGGGTCCAATACTTGGGATACATTATTGATGAACATGGGGTACATGTTGATCAAGCTAAGATCCAAGTCATCTGTGATAGGCCATCCCTGACCATACTAACCTAGATTCAGAGCTTCCTGGGATTGGCCAACTTATATCGACGGTTCGTGTTGGGATTCTCCCATATTACGTGGGACCTCAGCCAAGTAACCAAGGGTGGTGGAAGGGAAAATTTCATGTGGGGGAAGGAACAACAATGATCATTTGATGATCTCAAGCATCACTTGTGCTCAGCTCCAATACTCTCCTTACTCGGTGTGCAACAACCGTTCGAGATTGAGGCTGATGCATCTACCTATGTTGTAGATGTAGTTCTCACTCAACACAATCATCTGGTGGCATACCATAGTGAGGCACTCTCAGATAATGTCCAGAAATACCCAACTTATGAAAAGGAAATGTATTCCATTGTACAAGCCTGACGTCAATTGAAACATTACATTCTGGGAAATGAGAAAAAATATTTTTATGCTTTATAGTGAAAGTACTAAAAGGTATTCCACCAGAACATAATTACACAATCACATTTTCATAAAGAGTGCCTTATAGGGCCCCATCGGAAGCTCCACCCACTTCACTATGGGCATTACACTATCACCAAGGTTGTGGGTATCAATGCTTTTGAGCTCAACACTCCACCCACTTCACTATGGGAATTACACTATCACCAAGGTTGTGGGTATCAATGCTTTTGAGCTCAACACTCCAC
Source organism: Picea mariana (assembly GCA_032191745.1). NCBI lineage: Eukaryota > Viridiplantae > Streptophyta > Pinopsida > Pinales > Pinaceae > Picea > Picea mariana. Next base: position 62,736 of record JASDQU010106165.1, read on the forward strand.
CCCTAGTTGGCTTGCACCCAATGTTCAATGTGGAACTCCTTCGACCATATTTTCCACCCTTATTGGACACCTCAGAGATCGCATAACAACTAACACCAACATAGATCAACCTTGACTGCATGGAACATGCATCCACTGATCATATAGTGGACACACAGATCAAGGGCACTCGTGAGGAGAGGATCCAACTTTATTAGGTTGTCAAGGCAGGGCATCTCCTACACCAAGGAAAGTGGCTCACCCGAGGCCAAATTCAACAAACATTTCCTCACTTGATGGGGGAACTCAACACAATGGAGACCATTTCTTCCTAAGGGGGGAGGATTGATCCAGGTGGATATTTGTGGCCACCCACTTATTCCAACTGACTCCTCTAGACATTTTTTAGTTCAACACATTCTTTTGTACTTCTTTGTAATTGTGGGTTCTACACTTCTATGGATATCTGAAGCCCTACACATCTTCCAGGTGGAGATTGGTGGCCACCCACCTAATCCAACTGACTTATTTTGGAAGTTTTCATGTCAGTACATCTTTTTGTACTTCCAGGGCCGTTTTGGGGCCCTAAATAGTGTTTTTTTGGCTTGCCACAGTCAAAATGTAGAGAGAGAGTCAGATTGTTATGGTGTAATGTGTAGTTCTCTAAAATACCTTTCCAACGAGCTATCACGCACCTAAAACATAGGTCGTATGCAAAAATTACGACCTCGGGAAGTTGAGGTACTAACTTACCCATCGGGGCCCACATAAATTTTGGCATTTCACCTCCTAGGGTTAGGTTTTTGGATGTCTAGGGTTTCAGAATTCATGCATAATGTTAAAAAGGCCTTTGGAACCTCATTGTAATCATTCTGCTTAGATGGATGCGTGTAGCAACCACATCTCTTCTTAGAGATAACTACCACCATTCAAGCAAGTTGTTTCAGTTATGTGGTTTTACAGTTTCATCCTATTTCATTTATTCAATAGAAGTTATTGTTCATTGGATATCTATTGTTATCTCTGTGTTATTGTATTCAATTTGTTATTCATTTTGTTCCTCTCATAAATCCGGATCACTATCACATAGAAAATTTAAAGGCTTCACACTACTTCAACAACTGTTATTGCAACAATGACATGTGCATAAGAGGTAATAGCCAACCAATAACTCATTCCTTGTGTTGCACTTCCTGGATATTGAAACTCAATTGTCTCATCAAATATTAAAAATTGTTGATCATACTCCCAAACGGTCTCCCAAACCTTTTTCTTAATATTCTTTAATTTTTTAATGCTATATTATTTTGATTTTGGCTTCTATAACTCCTTCACAAATTGCACCCTTAGTTGAACCAAATTCACATCATGCAAGGTTGGAGTTCTCTGCTTACACTTCATATAGCACTGCAATGGTCTTCCTCGCAATGTCATTTGGAATTCCACAAAACACGTAGCATCTGTGTTTTTTTGTGCATTTCAAATGGCATCACAAAGGAACCTGTTATGTTTGATGTCTTCATCATCTCTACCATGAAACAAAGGAAGCTATAGAGATGACTCATTTGGTTGATTTGTTGTCACTTATTAATGACTCTGTACCAACACAAATCCCTTGAGTCATGTTTGTTTTATCACTAGTGCTAATCCTATAGCAACACTCACAAATCTAGATAACATCATAAGACAACTTTTGACTCCCTTTAAAGAATTCACAGTTACATTGTTCACAGTCGTTATAGTCGGGTTACTTGAACTACTAATCAAAAACACACTTGTGCTCTATGCAACAACAATCACAATATCTTAATAGAATTCAAAATGTGTAGGAGGTAGGATGTAGGAGGGACCAACTTTACTACCATTTCATTCTTCTTCCTTGGCAACGACAATCTATAGGGTTAGAGTACTAGAATGATGAAAAATCAAAATCATCTTCATATGCCTCTTCTTGATTCTACTCTTCTAATATTTTCATAGTAACACCTAGGTTAGTTGAATCAACCATCATCTCTAGACCTATAATCTAATTACTTTTTCCCCATGTAATCATGTAGTCACTACCTCAAGTATTTGAAAGTTCTCTCCACCTCTACAAACTCCTAACTTCTTCACAACACCACACTATCTTGATCATTAATACTTTTAGGATTGTCGAAAGATTCTTCTTGTACTTTTCTTATCCTCTACATTGTCCCACACTCTAGATGCAATTCAAGACCATATCCTCTTGTTAACAACTCTTTCATGGCATGGATCTTTTCCATTCCATCTTGCTACTAATTATGTTTTATCTCCATGCATCTTTGTTGTTATTTTTAGACATTTTCTACCTTTACAATCGTCAATCCTATTAGTGGATTATGACACTAACTCCTCCTACCATTCCACCACCTTCCTTGCAAGGCTTACTCTCCAAATCAACGGACCTTGGCAACATACATTATTTCACCATCAATGTTTTTATCCACATTGATATTTCATTAATCAGTATTCCACATGCCCCCTTCTTAAATAATTTGAGTTCCTTGGTAAAAAATTGATAACATTCTTTTGCAAACTCCACAACACACCCTTCCACCACACCTTTGTACCAAAAATCAATAGATTGAATTAACTTATGGTTACATGGATAGATATTTAATAGGATCTTCTCTGGACTATGGAATCCAACATCGATGCTTCTCTATGAGCCTTTCCAACCATTCATGCAATTGTACTAGGAATTTTCCCCATAAATTCTCATGTAGACACTCAAACATGCATCTATCTTTGAATTGGGTGACATATTCTCCTATATATGGATTTTATTAATATTAAAACTCATGGATTCTTTATTCTAACCAATCTTGAATCTTGACCTTCACTACATTGATCGAATATTTGTTACTCTACATTTGTTAAGGTCCAGACAATGGAACCATGTTATTAGCTCTATGATAGACTTGAGGTTCACAGATGGTGTCCAACACAAGCCCAATGTAGTGTACTATGTTGACATATTCAACCTTCTAGAAGGGAATTCTCACTCAAGGAATTCATGATAATTGACATGTTATTAATGTGTAAAGTATTAAAAATTTAGTGGGGGTGTGCATTCCCTTATCTTTCATTCAGATTCATTCAAGTTAATTGAACTACCATCATGCACGGTAAAGATAACAACCCATATATCATCAAGATACATCATGAGAATAACAAGATTCCATTGTATTATGAGAATGATAAATACAACATAACTCATGCATAGAGCTCATGATTAGAGAAACTAACTTAGATCTCTCATATCTTATCACAAAAGAAACTACAATGAAAACTACAAATATCATATATATAGGTGATTGGAGTAGTTAAAAAAGACTCTCGAATATACCAGAGAATCTAACAATTGTAACCCACTCATACAAAAGGCTTGTGCCTTTGTAGACATGCGTAGAGGGTTAGAGGTACTAGGCACAGAGGATGTATAAGACAACTTGTTGGCCTTTTCATAAACAAGCTTTGGTATAACTACATACCCAGGCTTCTATAGTCTCATCACTTCTACTAGTTCACCTCCTATTGAAATCTTCCATGTGCCAACATTGAGTCAAAACATGGCGATGAAACAATAAAAACACATAGATCTACTGGATAAATGGTAAAACAATGAATTGTTGTATGGTGACCCAAAGTACCCTCAGTGATCCGGATTATTTTCGGCATGAAATGAGAGTGGAGACATAACAAATAAATGTACATAGATATCTCATATATCTAATAATATAACAGAAATATATCAAAGATGAAACCATAAACACATAGATACAATAATATACAATTTCTTTTAATGAGCGAAATGTACAAAACTGTAGAAATATAGAGTGAAAGACTCGCTAGTGTTATGAACACAATATATATAGAAATAGATATAATTAATAATAAGTAAATATAATAATTAAACACATCATAAATCAAAAGTCGTGTCTTATCTAAGGACTTGTCTATTCATTAAAGGGCGCCCCCTTTGTAAGGATATATAAACAAGCCCTCATTGTCATTGTAATCATCTCATCTCATATACATTTTTATTCAATATATTTTCTTGTCCAGTATGGATTACAATTATTTATCCCATTTATGATGGATGTACGTAGTAAGAACCAGATTGATTCTTTACATTGGTATCATATCTTTGTTTTTGGTTCGGACTATTGGCCGTAGTAAAATTTTGGGATTTTCTCCAACCCTAAGTCTTTGACCAAAAAATATGTCCATTGGCCATTCACTATTCATAATATATGTTTAAACAATTATTTTACTGCCAAGAAAATTGAAGAAACCAAACATTCAAAGGATTAAAATATTAAAAGAATTAGTAGAGAAAAATTCCAAAAAAAGAAAAGAAATAGAAAACATATTTTGATGCTTTATAGTGCAAGTACTAAAAGGTATTCCACTAGAACATAATTACACAATCATTCATAAGAAGCTGATAACCAACAAACAAAAGGAAGTGATCTCTTTTTCAACACATTGATGCTGGATAGAATCGAGAGAAAAAAAATTGAACGAGTTTCTCTGATCTGGTCATTGACTGTAATCAGGCCTTTGGCCACACCTAATCAAAGTTATTTGAATTTCCTGGTCATTGACCACATCAAGCCTTTGGCCCTTATAGTTCATAAATTTTTGTTGAAAAAAAAAAAACTTATTTTGCTGCAATAATACACATAAATATACCAGAGTCATAAATATAAAAAATAAAAATAAAAAAGGTGCAAAATAAGAAAAATTCGAAGTGTTGCAAAATCCGAACCAGAAATTAAAAATAAAATAAAATTGAAGGATTATAGTTGTAAAGGGTTTCATGCCAAAATTTCATTCGACCAATCAAGAGTAATCGCACTGGGTTCAACGAACATGATTGTTGAATCTGTAAAAAGTTCAACAATCGTGGGTGATTAAAAGACAAAGGAAGAAACCCTCGTTCCCTCATTTTTATCACAACCGTCGGTATAAGCCACTGTACATTTCTGTTCACACTTGTGACGGGACTTGTGGCAACATTTTAGCAATAGTGACTTGCATATGAATCATGCCACCACCAACAATAGTATTTGTTCAATTCCCATCGAAGAGGTTAAAATTTTTGTAGTTCAATCCTGTCTAAGAAACCAGGCAGAAGAGAAATTGCACAGTTATCGTGCCATTTCAAAACTTTTGAAGGTTATAATAAGGGAAAATCAAAGTCGGAATAACAAATTGTATTGCAAATTTTGGGTTTCTATTCGATGCTCTTAACATATCCTTATATTGATTAAATTAAAGGTCGTACCCATCTGTAGACACGTCTGTACGATCACATGGATTATAAGGGTGAATAAAGATTGTAATCACATATTAATTGGTCATTGAAGGGTATTGGAAATTACAAGTCTATAAAATTATTTTAAAAAGTGTTATTTCACCCACTATATGAGCTTAATAATTATCCAAGAAGTGAATGGAAAAATAAATAAAGTCAACCACTCCAATTAATATATATAAAGGTACAAAGGAATAAAGGTACATTGGTTGATTAAGAGACAATGATTGAACCTATGGAACTAGAAAGTATTTAGATGTAAAACTCCCAATTGTGGATAAAGGAATTAATGCAGACGTAGTCAACTGTACAACTCAAAAGAAAACAAATCTAGCTGATGTAAATAGGTCTTCAAATGTCAAAGTAGAAACAAGCCAAGGGTATGAAGAAGACTCAATTCCAAAATTTAATCAAGAAAAAGCTACAAGTATATGAAGTAAAGATCAAGTTGCAAGGATACCTTATCGACATCCTAATCAAAAAAGTCGATACTTCAACCAATCAACGTATCAACATGAACAAATCATCGATATGTCGAAGAATATTACTTCCACTACAAGTGGTGCTCAAAGTAGAATCTATCATGGGAGTCGAAATACAACAAGTTTTTTCCAAGAACCCTATAAACACCCAGTTCTACAGAAGATCGAATTAGGGTGGGAAAACGTGTTTACAATTCGACAGTTTTGCTCAGCGATTAGAATATCCTATCGTCTTAGGTTTTCAACGATCACTAAATCAAGAATAAATAATCAAGAGACAATAATTACAATCCATAACAAGAGATAAGTCTTCCATAAAGTATGCTTTGAGGACAAAACATTTTTAAGGGGAAGGCAATTTTATGAACATAATAAATATAGAAATAGATATAATTAATAATAAGTAAATATAATAATTAAACAAATCACAAATCAAAATTCATGTCTTATCTAAGGTTGAGTTTATTCATGAAAGGGAACCCCCTGTAAGGATATATAAATGGGCCCTCATTCTCATTGTAATCATCTCATATCATATACATTTTTATTCAATATATTTTCTTGTCCAGTATGGATTACAATTATTTATCCCATTTATGATGGATGTACTTAGTAGGAACTAGATTGATTCTTTACAACTAGAATGGTGGCAACTTATCTCTGAGAAGAGATGTGAAGGATACTCACATTCGCAAGAAGATTATTGTTACAATGAGGCTCCAAGGACTTTTTAACATAAAGAAAATCCAAAACCATAGCCCCGAAAGATGAAAAGCCAACAATTTTTTGGACCCTGTTTTGGGTAGTTTGGTGTATCAACTTCCCAGGGGCGTAACTTTGGAATACGATCTCTATTTGGAGTGCATGATATCTCTTTGGAAAGGTATCGTCAAGGAGATTAATTTTGGGGGCTCAATGAGAGCCTTTGGCTTCATTGAGGTGCTCAATCCTGAAAAAAACTTCATTTAGTCCCTCAAAATAGCCCTGGAAGTTTAGGAACCGAAAAACTACTCAACATAGTAAATTTCCTGAAGAATGTTTTGAGCCAGTAAGAATAGGTGGGTGGCCACCGATATCCACCTGGATCACTCAGATATGTGGTATCTCTCTTGGCCTAGTTGTGTTGGAACCTCCCTTGAGGTGGAAGAATTGAATGTTCCAAGGTTTAGGAGGGAACTAAGAAAATGGGGATGCCCTCACACAAAGAAACAAGACTTCAAAGGAGAAACCAATATAGAAGAAATAGATACACGTAGAAGTGTTGGAGATGATAGGAAAAACCAACCCAAGATAATTGAAGAAGATCAGATAAATGGATCAAGGTTTGATGTTAATCTAGAAGTGTTCACATAAGATACTTTCAAGAAATGAGGAATTGAAGAGAATCTAAGAGACTTTAGAAATATGAGAGGAACAATATAAATAGGAAAGGAAACAACCTTAAGGTGTAAGTGAAAATTAGACTCATTGTTGGAMAAAGTGTTTTGTATGGAAGAGTTATACAATGAGTTTTCACTAATTAACATTGGTTTCTTGGCTCATATCACGAGTATTTTACTCTACTTACAAACTCTATTCTACAAGCCACTAGTCATAAATAAAGTATAATCATAAAAATGCAATGTTCACTTGGAGCCAAGGAATCATGAAGGTTTAAGGAAGGTTTGACCATGTAACCCCCAATTAAGTGTTCCCAAATGGATTTGGGTCATTGTGAATCCAAAATGAGGCATCCTAAGCCCTTATGGGACAAACAAGTGGATTGGAGTTGATCCAGATTATTTTCGGCACAAAATGAGAGTGGAGATATAATAAATAAATGTAATAATATAACAGATATTTATGAAAGATATAACCATAAACATGGAGATACAATAATACACAATTTATATTAATGAGCGAAATGTACAAAACTGTAGAAATACAGAGTGAAAGACTCGCTAGAATGGTGACAACTTATATATGAGAAGAGATGTGATGGTTAATCTCATTCGAAAGAATATGATTGTTACAATGAGGCTCTAAAGGATTTTTTAACATAAGGAAAATCCAAAACCCTAACTCTAGAAGATGAAAAGACAAAAGGTGTGTGGGCCCCGATGGGGTAATTGATACGTCAACTTCCTGGGGGCATAAATTTTGCATACTATCTTTGTTTGGAAAGATTGATACATAGTTGGAAAGGTCTAGCTAAGAAGAAAAAATTCTAATTGTCTTATGCCAAATCCTACGACAGTCACCTAGGCCCGAAATCACCAAAAAACGTCACTTAGGGCCTCAAAATAGCCCCAGAAGTTCGGGACCCAAAAAACTATCGAAAAAATGTAGAAGTGGAAAGCTATATTTTGAGCCAGTGAAATAGGTGGGTGGACATCGATATCCACCTAGATCAATCCTCCCTTCTTAGGAAGCAATGGTCTCCAATGTGTTGAGTTCCTGGGGGAGAGGGGGAAGCGTTTGCTAAATCTAAACCTTGGTGAGTTGCTTGCCTTGCTGGAGAAGTTGCATTGCTTGGTTTGTGGGAGGTTGTTGGGAACCTGATGATATCATTGTGTGCAGAAGGAATCTTTGCACTTTGATTCAATCTTTTGGACATTCTTCTGCTGGATAAAAGGTGCTTGGACTGAGGCTGCAGTGGTTGCAGTGTCCTTTTGTTCACCTCTTGAATAGATTGTGAAGAATCAGAATCTTGTAGTATGAGATATTACCTTGTGGCACTATTTAGGTGGGACAATAGTTGGAAATACCTCTGGTATCCTGTAGAGATGACCCCCCAGAGTAAAAATGACACTACGGGGTCGAGACTCATAAATAACATGGTGCTTCCACATATATGGTTGGCCCAAAATGACACCACATACATATAGTAGGGAAACTTCATGTAATACCTTGTCCTTGAAGGGTTGGATGTCGTATGACAATCGACACTACTTGATGACACAAAGATCTTGTCCTCGGTGAAGCCACCCGATGTTGTATGGTTGCAGGCATGGTGTTTTCGACAATACCAACTATTTGATGACCTATGCTGAGATGAGGTTATTCTAGCTTCCACTATCAAAAATGAAATGCAACGGGGTCCCCTTCACCCACATATGTGAATGGAAGAGGTGCTCCCCCTCTTCAAGATCTGTCGGTTCTTTTGGTTGAATCATTGTGGTCACGACAATAGCAATGGGGTCTATGTTGATGATCTGTCTTCTGTCAGTATTTTCTAATTCATATTATGAATCATGTTTTGGCTCTTTTTTTGAGTGACATTCATCAATGTTTTTCTAGGGGATTTAGTGGAAATCACACCATTTTCCAGTGTCCTTCTTCGTCTTCCCATTACCCTTCTTTTAATGTGGTTTGGAATGGTTTTCTGAAGGTTGGTTCTTAGGGTCGTCTTTACCATGCTTTGGTTGTTGCGGATTTGCAGACTTGAACTCCCATTTGTTCTGGTGCCTAAATTTATGCTCAATTTTGACAACATATTGATAGGAAGATCCTAGTGATGAGATGTCTAAGAAATCCACTTCGGTTTGGATGTACCTATGTAGAGCCTCGTGGTATTTCAGAACTCGATGTCTCTTGGAGTCTTTGATACCCAGTTTGGTGCGCAAGGTATGGATTGTTTTTTTGAAATCTATCACTGTTTGACCCCGCTCTTTCCGTAGTGTGGTCCATCTCAAGTATTGGTCGTCATAATTACCAATAGCATAATATTGTTCCTTGACCGCATCCACAAAAAAATCCCAAGTGGGCTTGGAACCATATATTCTAGACTCCTTTGTGGAGATTGTCTCCCAGTAAGTTTCCCACCAATGTTTGACATGGGGGAGATCCTTAAGGAGTGCGAAGGTGATATTTTCCTTGTGGGAAAAATTGTGAGCAAAGAAGTAACCGTCCATCATATTTAACCATTTTTCTAGGGAATCCACATCTATCTTACCTTCAAATACGGGAATATAAAAATTGAATTGTACCTTGAAAGGAGAGGTTCTTATAAAGTGGCCGCTTGATGAATATGTTCCTACTGTTAGCGACATGCGTTGAAGGATGTGGGAAAAATTATCCATCATTTCATCCCTCTGTCACATGAGAGATTTCTCAAGAAACAGATTGATATAATATGTTGCTCCGTCATTTTTCTTTTCTTTCACCATGGAGGGTTTCTTGGGCGTGTGAGAGCGAATTCCCTCAAGAGATAAAATCTCAAGACCCAACTTGCTATACACGGACCTCGTCGGGGACATGCACTGAAAAACGATCAAGAGCAACATGCTCTGATACCACTGATCTAGATTATTTTCCACATGAAATGAAAGCATAGATATCATAAATAAATAAATGTAATAATATAACAGATATTTATCAGATATATAACCATAAACACAGAGATACAATAATGCACAATTTCTATTAATGAGCGAAATGTAAAAAACTGTAGAAATACAGAGTGAAAGACTCGCTAGAATGGTGGAAACTTATCTCTGAGAAGAGATGTGATAGCTATGCTCATTCTCCATAAGATGATTGTTCCAATGAGGCTCTAAAGGCCTTTTTAATATAAGGAAAATCCAAAACCCTAACCCTGGAAGATGAAAAGCCAAAAGGTTTGTGGGCCTCAATGGGGGTAGTTGATACGTCAACTTCCCGAGGGCTTAAATTTTACATACGATCTTTGTTTGGGTCACTTGATACACCGTTGGAAAGGTATATCTGAGAATAACACATTCCAACTGGCCCAAACTTGTGGCTATGGTAATCATCTAGGCCCGAAATCCCCAAAAAACGTCGTTTAGGGCCTCAAAATGGCCTTGGAAGTTTGGGACTCGAAAAACTATCGAAAAGCTACTGAGGTGAAAAACTCTATTTTGAGCCAATGAAATAGGTTGGTGGCCACTGATATCCACCTAGATCAGGAGCCCCATACAAAATCCAAACATCGAGTAGATACTTGTAAATAAGCACCCTAAAGGGTAATAGACACAAAATAGGGAACAACGTTTAAGGAAAAAAAGTGATGCAATAGGGGACCCTAACTAAGTGTTAAATTTCCTAGGAAAGGTCATATATCTATATGAAGGTGTTAGTGGGAAAATACCCAATAATTAGGGTTGGTATCACCAACAAATCAGTCAAAGATACCTCACTATCTTTATGGAATCTACAATTTCTATTATTTAACGTGAAAGAGATGATAAAGGAAAAGTTCCCATAATTAAATGCTAACTCCCCTTGACATTTGCAAGTAAATTTGATGATAAACCTATGACACAATTCCCCTCTCCAAATATGCATGCAATCTAAGAAACAAACCTTCCTCAGACTTGGACAAGCATATAAATGAACATTATAAATTTGCGATAAGTAAATTCTAATTAAAATCATGTAAATTAATTATATCCATAATTCATTAATTCAAAAACACATCAAGAGAAAAATGTACAATGAATTGGTGGTGGGGAGGGGGAATACCTAATTCTTGTTGCAAACACCCTCATCACTGAAGTCTAGGTTCCTCCACCTAAGCCACTTATAAATCTCAACTTTTCAACAGAGTCAAAATCTTACTTTAGTAAGGAAATCCAATGAGGCCTTAGACCCTACTCAAGACTAGAAAATGATTCCAGAACCAAGGGGTCTTGATCATGAAGAGACAATAAACATTTAGGATAATTCTCTTAACAATTCTCTAGGACACAAGTACATCTAGTAGTATTCATTTTCTCTCAAGATAGAACTCTTATTTACATGATGGTGAAGTATTTGTGGTTGTTAGGGATCAAGATCTGAGTTTTATTAGCATACACCTCCATGATCCCCAATTAGGACCATGCATTTTGTGCAATTTTTATTTTTTCTTCAATTTTGGAGTTGCTTGTGGGTTTCTAAAGGACAACTTGTGAACTGCTCATGAGTTTCTAGAAGGGAACTCATTATCATCTATGAATAGCCTCAAAAAACTTATCAAAGGAGTGATAAATCATGGAGAAAATAGAGGAAACTGACCAAACTAATCATAGATGGTCAAGGTGACCAAATATAGCTATAATAGATGCCTCCTAATGTATGAGGTTAAAAGGAAAGTTGATGGCCAAAATACATTATAAGTCATAGAGGAATCTAATAAGTGAAACCCAAATGGATTCCAACAAAGCAACTGAAAGGTACCTACAAACAAAGAACCAAAACATCATATGACTCTCTTCCTTGAGGTTAGCATACCCATGCTCAGGTAGAAAAACATGGTTGAAAAATCAAGTACATTGTAGATCCATGAATTATATAAGATGCAATATCATGGCCACAAAAAATACATAGTGGATCCATGTCAAAATA
>JASDQU010106166.1:22257-33018 GCA_032191745.1 Picea mariana
TCGAAGGATTTCCCATCAACTTCTCCGATGAAAATCAGAGGAGTTCATTCAAACTCCTCCGATGCACATAAGAGGAGTTCCCATCAACTCCTTTAATGCAAATCGAAGGAGTTCCCGTTAACTCCTTCGAAACCTAAAAAATTGTCTTTCATAAATCGGCCATAAAGTTTAACTTGGGTGTTCATTTCATGCATTCTTTATTCCATTGAAAGGTCTTTCTGAGACTTTCTAGTGTCATTGTTTTGCTACAAACTATTTCGAGTAGAATATTTGTTTTTCACATGGGTTATAAGAGCATGTTTGTTTATGAACTATTCTGACGCAATGTGTTTTCTTGCAGTTTTGTTATTGTTCATTAATTCTCATGTCCTGAGCATATGAGCTACCAATGTATGTTTTTGTGTTCTTTTTGTCACTTGGGTGAGCAAAACAACAACACTTGCATGTCTAGATGAGCCTGCTAGACAAGAAAAAAGTTTGTTAGTGGGTTAGATAAGCCAAACACATATGTAAACAAAGAAATAAACTAAAACAACTAAGAAATAAATGTTATAAAACATGAGACACTTGGAACCATGGAAATCAAACAATGACCAACATAATGCTACCAATGGATCAATAGATTAGTAGGAAAAACACAATAGAGAAAGGAAGAGACTTATGAGTCCCCTCTTCCTCCTTGGGAGGGATATTGAGTTCCCTAATTAAGAGCTCTTCATAAAATGGAACAAATGGAAAATGGTGAAGAAAAACAATGCCTATTCCCTCAAGAGCTGAGTGGAATGGCCTATTGCAATGGTGCTTGAAGGCTTTCAAGAGAAAAGAGGATTCCCAAGGAATAATTCTTGCAACATAAAAATAATATGAAGATGTTCGTTTCTTAGCACACCCATGGCTCTTATTTATAGCATTCATACATGGAAAAATGTAATTGGTTCATAGTGTGAACAAGGGGCCTTTTAGGGCACCCTCTAGCCCTTAACCAACCTCCAAGATAGATTCCGCTCAGATATGAGTGTCAAATCATGTTGGGAGTTGGACCAGAAGTGGTTGAGGTGCTGACAAGATCCATAAATGCATCGTTAATAGGAGTGCATGACTTTTGTCGTACACAGTCACACATTTTGCACATAATGTGTGCTGAGACCTATGTTTCCTGCACACTGTGCATGCGCTCCCTTTGGTGATTCTACGCACTCTGATTTTTTACCTCAATTACATAGTTTTTTTCCTTCTAGATGAATTTTAGTGTTGTAGGTAGACTAATTTTTGTTGGCATTGATGTTTTCGTTAACCATTTGTGTGCAATGTTGCGGACGATTTTTCAGTGATAACAGATGTCCCCTGATGTGTGAGGTTAGGAGCATACGTATAGCTGAAATATGTCAATGTTTCTTTTACTGAGAGTACCATTGTAAGGATGAATGAAGAGAGGAACTGCAAGAGCGATCTGACGGAGGGAGAGGGAAAAATGTGGGACCCAAACCTTTATCTAGGGAGAGAAAATAAAATATGAGTACAAACGAGGCGAGCATGCCCCATGCTTGTGTCATGAAACCAAAATGTGAGACTGTAACTAAAGATGTATGTTGAAGTAGATAACTGTAGTGCCCTCGGGGGCGGTTGATAATGATAGATGACAGTTCTGAATGGTGAACGAAATCTGAAGTGAGACAAGGATGACTGCAAGAATTGTCGATGACTCATAGGCATTGATGACCTAATGAATTCATAGGTCTTCGGCTGGTATGAAATAACTATTATAGCCCTAAATTTCTCTACACATGCATACTTGGCCTTTGGCCCTCTTACTTGCAGTTTTTTCTGAGCCATCACTGAGTTTCTCTTCTAAAAAACCAAATTTTTGAAGATGTACGTGCCCCACTCCACTGATTCCCATGTACATACGCTTGTTGCACCATTATAGCCCACGTACGTATGCATGCTGAACCACTATAGCCCATGTATACTTGAAAAAGTTGCAAAAAATAAAAAATTGCAAGGAAATCGTTGAGATTACAGGCTATTGGGTGGTTTTCCAACTAATTCACCGTCTATAGCCCATAACCCAACAAACTCCTTGCAACTTTTTCAAGTATAAGCGAGTTGTAGTGGTGCAACATGTGTACGTACATGGGCTGTAGTGGTGCAACAAGTGTATGTATGCAAGAAATAGTGGAGCAGGGCGCGTACATATTCAAAAAATTATTTTTTTAGAAGAGCAACTCAGTGATGGCTTGGAAAAAATTGCAAGTAAGAGGGCCAAAGGCTAGGTATGCATGTGCAGAGAAATTCAGGGCTATAACAATAGCTGCAATAGTCGCATAGTAAGATCCACCGTAACATGAGATTTCGCTGAAGTCGAATGTTATGGGGGTCAACAGAATCAGAGAGCAACGATGATTCTCTCTGTGTCATCCGAGACTCCTTATTGTAAAGGTAATGAGAGTCAAGACACTGCTACCCTTCTGGAAACTATGTTGATGTTGACAAGAAGGGAGACATGACTCCAAGAAGCAAAGGGCTTCACGAAATCCACTGAGATGATATCAGGTACTGACAGGTAACATGAACAAAGTCAAGATGTGGTGAGACTCAAGACTGCCCTTGGTTGGGGAATTTTAAAGGGTGATTGGCAGCAACCGTAAAACAAGACCTAGTGTCAGGGGGACGACTAAATATGTGGTTAAGATGTACCAGAGGCTAACAAAATGGTCAAACTCAGAGATCATGGGTATATGGACTTGGGATTCTCAGGGTTTGTGAATGATGTTGGTATGAAAAGAGAGTGGATGCCCCAACCAAGGGCGACATGGGTTGTGTTGACCGGAAAAAAAAGGACATTAAGGGTGACAACGAAAAAGCTAAGTATATGTTGGAAATAAACACTCTTTTACAATTACCAAAGAAATAAATAATAATTTGGGTTGAGTATACAGATACAAAAACAGGTGCCCCACTAAAAGATGGCTTGGCCTGTTTAGGGCGCAAGTTTGTGAAAGAAATATGGTGGAGGGTGGGGGCCCCATGGGTGAGTTTTTGTATTAGGTAAATGGATGGAAGACAATCTACAGATGGGAAAACTGATGGTGGATGAGATTGAGGGTTAATGAAATTGCAGAGGTGCAGTCAATAGAACCGAGATGACATGACCTAGGAGTCCATTGGGAAAGTTAGCAATATGATGAAAAGAAGTATGGGGTTCATTCTCGGAAGTGCATAATACTATCGAGACTCCCATTCCTAAAGGGTGAAATGAACATGAGTGTCAAGTTGCTAAGGGGAACTATGAATGGGACAATTCATGTGGGGGAGATTTCTACCGGGTGACAGTACCCAAATGCGACAGAGGTAAAGGTACTGCAGAGCGGTATGTAAGGACCCTAAAGGTAAATGCTAGAGGGTATCACTGGGATATGTAATTGATTTACAGAGGGAATAATTACATGCCGGTGTTGAACATATACCTGACGGGTCTGTAATCTTGTGGAACAAGTACCTACACATAGGAAAACCAAATACCCTATGTGAACAATAGTTGATGATAAAAAACATATAAAAACTATTGATAAAATTGAACATGAGCATGTGTACCTAAACGTGACATGGGAAAAATGCTCCTCCAGGGCCAAGTACAGATGACGGCTTGAATGTGAACGTGTAGATGGTGGGACTCCGAGGCCAAGTGGTGGAGGTGTTCGGGGAGCCAGCTTACTGGGGGCCAGCTCGATCAACGCCTGTAAAGCCTAAGGTGGGATAGAGGTGGAAACGAGATGATGCTGGTGTTGGACCAATGCATGAGCCAAAGGGAGATGTCGGGGTGCTGCTGGAGGACCTACATCAACGATTCGAGTAGGTTCTACAGGGTGTATCGGAGGGCCTGTGGGCCCATATCTAGGATGAGGAGGTCCTAGAGTAGTGTGTGGGAATTCTTGCAGAGTGGCGGACCCTGATCCGTCGAGCGGTAGTAGCGGGGGAAATGATGATTGGTCGACTGCCTCCTAGACTTGGATGACTCCCAGCTGGTGGGGCACCTCTAGTTGAAAGAGGACCTGGGGGGGATCTGGGGGCATCGTGAGTGCTGATTTTTGTATGTATGGGATAGGGAGCCCATTTTTGTGTAGCGTAGTTGATACCATTTTTGTACTCATAGGGGCGGGGGAGATTCATGAGCCTAGGGGCAACTTTTACATGTATATTTTTGTAAACACTTATGACACTTGATTATATATATATATGGATATATTTTGGATCATTCATGTATTTCTGTGTTATGTTTATTTTTTATGGATGATGTCTTTTTTCTATGTGTTGTGACAAATGATGATGCTTATGTATAAAATGATGTTTAATGTTATAAATGCCAATCTAATACTAGGTTAGCCATGTAATATGTGACTTGATTAAGTTGTCTTGGAATATGTGTAAATTTGATTGAATCAAAGTTGCGAGATAAGAGTCTAACTTGCAGCTATTTGTGAAAGAGGAAAGTATTGTGAACATCATATACATTGTTGAGTTGTTCACACCCATAATGTTGAGTTGTTTACAACATGATATATACTGTAGTAAATGAGATGTTCATGCCCATCATCCCCTAATTGGATGAGGACTCTTGCTACTAAGATAGTTGAGGCTGACAAGTAGAGGATGCAGTCGCGATCGTAGTATGGGGGACTAATCAAAGGGGCATTGGATAGGGTAGCTTTCAAATAATCAAAATTTGTTTGAGCATGTTCATCCCATCGAAATGGGATATCATGTCATATTAAGCAGAGAAAACCATGCATGTGAGTGGCATAGTCTGGGAAAAAGTGACATAAAAAGTTGTCTTTGCCTTGAAAGCTCTGCAGTTGGCGTAAATTACTTTATGGTGAAATTTTTGTGATAGCTTGGACCTTGAGGGGGTCCACCATGATGTCGTGTTGGGAAACAATGAACCCAAGGAGGCATCCATAAGTGATGCAAAAGACGCACTTGAGGGGGTTCAAGAGGATATTGTACTGGTGACATTGTTGGAAAATGATGTGTAAGTCGTCTAAATGTTGAGTTCTCTTTTTGGATCGAGCAGTGAGGTCATCCAAATAAGTAAGGATGATGCAAGCAAGATCATGAAAAACATAGGTCATGGCCCATTGAAACGTAACACCTACGTTCTTGAGTCCAAAAGGCATGACATGATAAGAAAATGTACCCCAAGGGGTAGTAAAAGCGGTTTTGTATTGATCTATTGGATGGATTTGGATTTGATTGTAACCGGAGAAACCATCCATAAAGGACAGTGCCTCGTGGTTGACATAGTCATCGATGATTTGATCGATGAATGGGGTTGGAAAGTTGTCTTTGGCACAAGCATGGTTGATATAGAGAAAGTTTGTGCAGGCGTGAATAGTGGCCTATTTTTTGCTAACGAGGACGAGGTTGGAGACCATGAAGTGTACCCAATGGGGTAGATGAACCCAACAATGTGTAACTTGTCAATTTCATCTTTGATATCCATAATTTTGGATGGGTGAAGGGGGCGTTTCTTTTGATGAACTAGGGAGACATCTCACCAAGTGTCGATTCGATGTTTGACTATAGATGGATCGAGGTTTGGAATCTCCGTATATGACCAAGAAAAAATATCTCAGTATTCCTGAAAGAGAGATTTGTAAGAAATGAGTTCTTTAGGGGAGAATGTGGCGCCAATGGTGATTTCTTCTATGATTCCTGGTTTAATGGAAATGTCAATTTTGATGGTGGGGGAGATGTTGGCCATGTTGTCATCTTCAAAATCATCTAGAGCAGAGATAGGGTTGTTGAACCAATCTATATGCCTCGAAGGAATAAAATCCTTGGTTTTGATTGCGCACATGGAGGCTTGGATAGGAGGGTGAAAGGCCTCCCGTGAAATAAAAAGTCCTTGATGATGGAGTGCATTCCATGGGAAATCAGGAGTAGTGAGTTCATATAGGATATCTTTGTCGAAGTGAAAAATGTGAGAGTATAGGGGATCCTGGGAGGTGATAGGGGGAACTGTCAATGGGTAAGTGTTATTTTCCTCAAGTGGTGAGGACACAGATGGGATATTGTGTATAGGGTGTGAGGGACCATTGGACATAAAGTGAACATCCCAATACTGTGGAGGGTACCTCATTTGCTCAGGGCCTGACGATGAAATATATCAAACCTCAGTAATGTGAGCCTCAGTAGAGAGTGGTTAAGAGGGATTTGGATGAGATGTTTGGTGTACTGCATCTAACATTTGGCGAAATTGAGGTAGAGTTGGGAAATGATGAGTGTAGTGGCCATATTCTGAGCATATAGCACAAGCGAATTTGGTTTGCAACCCTTTATTGAGTGTGGTTGAGGACTCCGTAGTAGCAGTGGACATACTTGGTGGAGTAGTGAGCAATGTGGTTTCTCTAGGAAGTTGGATCAGATTGTGTAACTAGGGAAGATTAGGACATCTATTGGTGGGGTTTCCTTCTCTTTCGCATAATTCACAAGGAGGTTGATCTCAGAGAGGAAGTGGAGCTATGGGCTCGTTCTTATTTCATCTAACCCTAGTGGTGCTAGTGTTGCTACTAGTTGGGGGTGGGGGTGGTGTGGCAGGATCCTATAATAGGATCTTTATCGGCAATCCCTCTGTCTAAGGAGGGAGAGATGGCATAGGGACCATCGCGGGTGGATGGAGATACCATACAGGGATGGAAAGAACCATGTTTGGAAGGGTGAGAATAGAATCTACATGAAATGCTTGGAATCTAGGTGGGGGTAGAAAAAGGGAATTTGGGTAATGTCTTGGGGAATTACCTCCCAAACTAGGATTTTCCCCTAGAGGGTGGGGGGGGGGGATAATCTAAGATAAGTGGTGTATTGGGGAGCTCAGGGAGCTCCTAAGGTAATAGTTCTTCAACTGGTGGAACCTCGATGTGGGGAGGGGCCTCTATGGGAGGGGTTTTGTCTCTGATATCGGTTCCATTAGAATATACTACACACACTTGTGTTGAAGGGTGTAGGAGAGGTGGTGCTCCATGATATGCCCCCAACAAGGATGGATCCTTGAAAATACCAGGACCCATGTTGATGACCAAAAAAACATCTGAGATAGTGCGGACAAGGGGAAGAATGTTATCAATGTTGGCGGAATATTTAGGCTCGTAATGTATAAGTTGGTCGATGGTGACGATTTTCCTATTGTGGGGGAACATCATCATTCGAAACATAAAAGAGGCTATCACCTTCATAGCATACATGTAGCTACATCCAAACAAGATATTGTAATCAAGTGGGGCATTAATAAATTCAATGTCGATGAGGATGGTTTTTCCCCCAAGTTAGATAGGGACATTTTGAAAGAGCCCTTCAGGGGATGATGGTTGACCTCCATAATCTTTCAGGGTGATGTCGTATGGTACTAGCTCATGTGAACCGAGTTTCTTCCATACTACATTGGACATGATGCATGTGGACACACCTTCATTGATGATACATCGATTAACTATAATGTTCCAGATCTTAACTGTGTTTCTCCGATATCTAGATCAAAAGTAATGAGTCTAGTATCAGTTGGGTTGAATTCCCCCAAGGCAGAAAGCAAGGATTTCCGTTGAGTTGGACAGGTTTAGAGGAATACCGTATAGGCAACCGTGTGTTTGCAGAAGAATCTCTTCTTCACTGGTAAGGAGGATATTGTGATCGACCGAGTTTCCAGGTTGATTGGGATCTGGATTTTGATACTGCCCCATTTGGGGTGGAGCGGGGTGTACCTCCTATTGGGTATTCATCACCTCTTGGTGTGGAATGGTGTTTTGAAAAATGGTTGGAGGTGGTTGTTGAAAATACTATTGTGGGTCTTGTTGAGAGGTAGGCAACACTAGGGGATTCTATGCTTTCATGGATTTTTTCATCCTTTTGAAATCAAAAATTTGGGGGAAATGGTGAGTATAATTTCCATACTCACCATAAAGAGTGCAAGGGAAGTTAGTTCAAAGGTTATTGTTCTTCCCTTATCGTGGTTGATTGTTATTGTTTCCCCCTTGGGGTTTTTGGTTTCCCCCAACAATATGGTTTTGTTGGGGGTTATTTCCTCCTAGTCCTAGGTTGTTATTGTTTTAGTTTTTCCTTTCTTCTTAGCATTATTCAATGGATGGACTCGATTTTCTGTATTCAATTGTTCAAAAGTTTGAAGTTGTTGAATGGGAGAGGGTTGAACAAAGTTAACATTAGCCTATGGTTGTCTCGATGGAGGAGCAACCGGCTGTGGAGGATCAAGGAATGGAAAATATGGATTGTTTTGTGGAGATGATTCATATGGCACGTAGGAAGTTGAAGCACTTACACAAGTGCTAAGGTTGTATGCAGAGGTAGAAGGTGAACCCGTACTTGGTTGAGATACCGGATGCATCATGGGTATCGGTGAGGGCCCACCCATTGGTGGAGGAGGAGCACAAGGATACATAGATGATTTTAGGGGCTAATCTTCGCCAATGGGCTAATTTTTCATGGTTTTTCCCAAAACAAGATTCGCCAATTTCAATTTTTTCTAAAAACGATTTGCCCAAATTCCATAGAATAAAATTATTTTACCTTAAAAATTTCCAAAATTTTATAGAAAATATATAAAATCCTTAGAAATTTGAATTTACAAAACTATCACCAAACATTTCACATTTTGTGTATTAAGCACTAGTAAGATTATCCCATGTTTCACATTTTGTTGTCTTTGCCTTGCAAGCTCTGTAGTTGGTGTAAATTACTCTATGGTGGAATTTATGTGATAGCTTGGACCTTGAGGGGGTCCACCATGATGTCGTGTTGGGAAACAATGAACCCAAGGAGGCATCCAGAAGTGACGCAAAAGACACACTTGAGGGGGTTCAAGAGGATATTTTACTGGTGGCATTGTTGGAAAATGATGCATAAGTCGTCTAAATGTTGAGTTCTCTTTTTGGATCGAGCAGTGAGGTCATCCAAATAAGAAAGGATGATGCAAGAAAGATCATGAAAAACATAGGTCATGGCCCATTAAAACGTAACACCTGAATTCTTGAGTCCAAAAGGCATGACGCGATAAGAAAAATTACCCCAAGGGGTAGTAAAAGCGGTTTTGTATTGATCTATTGGATGGATTTAGATTTGATTGTAGCCGGAGAAACCATCCATAAAGGACAGTGCCTCATGGTTGATAGAGTCATCGATGATTTGATCGATGAACAGGGTTGGAAAGTTGTCTTTGGCACAAGCATGGTTGATATAGAGAAAGTCTGTGCAGACGTGAATAGTGGCCTATTTTTTGTTAACGAGGACGAGGTTGGATACCCATGAAGTGTACACAATGGGGTATATGAACCCAACAATGTGTAACTTGTCAATTTCATCTTTGATAGCCACAATTTTGGATGGGTGAAGGGGGCGTTTCCTTTGACGAACTAGGGATACATCTTGCCAAGTGTCAATTCGATGTTCGACTATAGATGGATTAAGATCTAGAATATCTATATATGACCAATAAAAAATACCTCAGTATTCCTGAAAGAGAGCTTTGTAAGAAATGAGTTCTTTAGGGGAGAATGTGGTGCCAATGGTGATTTCTTCTATGATTCCTGGTTTAATGGAAATGTTAATTTTGACGGTGGGGGAGATGTTGGCCATGTTGTCGTTTTCAAAATCATCTAGGGTAGGGATAGGGTTGTTGAACCAATCTATATGCCTCGAAGGAATAAAATCCTTGGTTTCAATTGCACACATGGAGGCTTGGATAGGAGGGTGAAAGGCCTCCTGTGAAATAAAAAGTCCTCGATGATGGAGTGCATTACATGGGAAATCGGGGGTAGTGAGTTCCTCCAGGATATCTTCATCGAAGTGAAAAATGTGAGAGTATAGGGGATCCTGGGAGGTGAAAGGGGGAACTGTCAATGGGTAAGTGTTATTTTCCTCAAGTGGTGAGGACACAGATGGGATATCATGTACAGGGTGTGAGGGACCATTGAACATAAAGTGAACATCCCAATACTGTGGAGGGTACCTCGTTCACTCAGGGCCTAATGATCAAATATATCGAACGTCAGTAATGTGAGCCTCAGTAGGGAGTGGTTGAGAGGGATTTGGCCGAGATGTTTGGCTTATTGCGTCTAACATTTGGAAAAATTGAGGTAGAGTTGGGAAATGATGAGTGTAGTGGCCATATTTTGAGCATATGGCACAAGTGAATTTGGTTCACAACCCTAATTGAGTGTGGTTGAGGACTCCGTAGTAGCAATGGATGTACTTGGTGGAGTGGCAAGCAATGTGGTTTCTCTAGGGAGTTGGATCAAATTGTGTAAATCAAGAAGATTAGGAGATCTATTGGTGGGGTGTCCTTCTCTTTCGCATAATGCACAAGGAGGTTGATCTCAGGGAGGATGTGGAGCTATAGGCTCATTCTTATTTCATCTACCCCCAGTGGTGCTAGTGTTTCTACTAGTTGGGGGCGGGGGTGGTGTGGCAGGATCCTGTAATAGGATTTGCATCGATAATCCCTCTGTCTTAGGAGGGAGAGATGGAATAGGGACCATCACAGGTGGATGGAAATACCATACAGGGATGGAAAGAACCATGTTTGGAAGGGTGAGAGTAGAATCTACCTGAAATTCTTGGAATCTAGGTGGGGGTAAAAAAGGGGAATTTGGGTAATGTCTTGGGGAACTGTCTCCCAAACTAATATTTTTCCCTAGAGGGTGGGGGTAGGAGGGGAATCTGGGATAAGTGGTGTAGTGGGGAGCTCAGGGAGCTCCT
>JASDQU010106166.1:58251-75511 GCA_032191745.1 Picea mariana
AACCCTTTATTGAGTGTGGTTGAGGACTCCGTAGTAGCAATGGATGTACTTGGTGGAGTG
The DNA here is from genome assembly GCA_032191745.1 of Picea mariana. Taxonomy (NCBI): domain Eukaryota; kingdom Viridiplantae; phylum Streptophyta; class Pinopsida; order Pinales; family Pinaceae; genus Picea; species Picea mariana. The sequence goes on from JASDQU010106166.1 coordinate 58,312, forward strand.
GCAAGCAATGTGGTTTCTCTAGGGAGTTGGATCAAATTGTGTAAATCAGGAAGATTAGGAGATCTATTGGTGGGGTGTCCTTCTCTTTCGCATAATGCACAAGGAGGTTGATCTCAGGGAGGATGTGGAGCTATGGGCTCATTCTTCTTTCATCTACCCCCAGTGGTGCTGGTGTTGCTACTAGTTGGGGGCAGGGGTGGTGTGGTAGGATCCTTTAATAGGATTTGCATCGATAATCCCTCTGTCTGAGGAGGGACAGATGGAATAGGGACCATCGCGGGTGGATGGAGATACCATACAGGGATGGAAAGAACCATGTTTGGAAGGGTGAGAGTAGAATCTACTTGAAATTCTTGGAATCTAGGTGGGGGTAGAAAAAGGGAATTTGGGTAATGTCTTGGGGAACTGTCTCCCAAACTAGGATTTTCCCCAAGAGGGTGGGCGGGAGGGGGGGAATCTGGGATAAGTGGTGCAGTGGGGAGCTCCTAAGGTAATAGTTCTCCAACTGGTGGAACCTCGATGTCGGGAGGGGCCTCTATGGGAGGGGTTTTGTTTTCGATATCGCTTCCATTAGAAGATACTACACACACTTGTGTTGAAGGGTGTAGGAGAGGTGGTGCTCCATGATATGCTACCAACAAGGATGGGTCCTTGAAAATACCAAGACCCATGTCGATGACCAAAAAATCATCTAAGCTAGTGCAGACAAGGGGAAGAATGTTATCAATGTTGGTGGAATGGTTATGCCCGTAATGTATAAGTTGGTCGACGGTGATGATTTTCCCGTTGTGGGGGAACATCATTGTTAGAAACACAGTAGAGGTTATCGCCTTCATAGCATACATGTAGCTACATCTGAAAAATATATTGTAATCAAGTGGGGAGTCGATAAATTCAATGTCGATGAGGATGGTTTTTCCCCCAAGTTAGATAGGGACATTTTGAAAGAGCCCTTCAAGGGATGATGGTTGACCGCCATAATCTCTCAAGGTGATGGTGTATTTTACTAGCTCATGCGATCCGAGTTTCTTCCATACTACTTTGGACATGATGCATGTGGACAGACCTTCATTGATGATACATCGATTAACTATAATGTTCAATATCTTAACTGTGTTTCTCCACTATCTAGATCAAAAGTGATGAGTCTAGTATCAGTTGGGTTGAATTCCCCCAAGGTGGAAAGAAAGGATTTCCGTTGAGTTGGACAGGTTTAGAGGAATACTGTATTGGCGATTGTGTGTTTGCAGAAGAATCTCTTCTTCGCTGGTAAGGAGGATATTGCGATCAACCGTGTTTCCAAGTTGATTGGGATCTGGATTTTGATACTGCCCCATTTGGGGTGGAGCGGGGTGTACCTCCTGTTGAGTATTCATCAACCCTTGGTGTGGAAAGGTGTTTTGAAAAATGGTTGGAGGTGATTGTTGGAAATATTGTTGTGGATCTTGTTGAGAGGTAGGCTGCACTGGGGGATGTTGTGCTTTCATGGATTTTTTCATCCTTTTGAAATAAAAAAGTTGGGGGAAATGGTGAGTATAATTTCCATACTCACCACAAAGAGTGCAAGGGAAGTTAGTTCAAAGGTTATTGTTCTTCCCTTGTCATGGTTGATTGTTATTGTTTCCCCCTTGGGGTTTTTGGTTTCCCCCTGCGGTATGGTTTTGTTGGGGGTTATTTCCTCCTAGTCCTGGGTTGTTATTGTTTCCATTTTTCCTTTCTTCTTGGCACTATTCAACGGATGGACCCAATTTTCCGTATTCAATTGTTAAAAAGTTTGAAGTTGTTGAATGGGAGAGGGTTGAAAAAAGTTAACGCCAACCTGTGGTTGTCCTGGTGGAGGAGCAACCGGCTGTGGAGGACCAGGGAATGGAAAATATGAATTGTTTTGTGGATATGATTCATATGGCACGTAGGAAGTTGAAGCGCTTCCACTAGTGCTAAGGTTGTATGTAGAGGTAGAAGGTGAACTCGTACTTAGTTGAGATACCAGATGCATCATGGGTACTGGTGAGGGCCCACCCATTGGTGGAGGAGGAGCACAAGGATACATAGATGATTTTAGGGGCTAATCTTCGCTAATGGGCTAATTTTCGATGGTTTTTCCCAAAACAAGATTTTCCAGTTTCAATTTTTTCTAAAAACGATTTGCCCAAATTCCATAGAATAAAATCATTTTACCTTAAAAATTGCCATAATTTTATAGAAACTATATAAAATCCATAGAAATTTGAATTTACAAAACTATCACCAAACATTTCACATTTTGTGTATTAAGGACTAGTAAGATTAACCCATGTTTCTACATTTTAATATAAACTTTCATCCTTAAAATTATCCCTGCAAGGATATGAATGTTGATGAGTGGGAGGAGGGTAATAATATGTCCTTCCATATGGTTTTGGATATTGATGTGCACCATAAGAGGGTGACAAGTGGTCGTAAGGGTTGATATGGTTCATAGAACCAATCAACCCATCCGCAACGTGGGACATCCCAGGTTTGTCCTGGCCAAATGGTATGGGTCTACGTGCATCAGAAAATACTATGTATAAGTAACCCGATTGAGCATATATGAGGTCAAACTATTGAGCCTTACTGATGGTTTCCTCTTATGACTGAGGAAAAGTGGATGCTACATCCTTGGAAATAATAGAGACAAGTGATTTGAGAAACCAATCAAGACGTTGTTCTTTGGTGGTTTCCACTTTACAAAAACTACGTCGTCAACGCCATTCATGGATGTGGTCAACTATATGGATAGAAGTGGTTTGTTTGAACATAGAGAGAAGTTCCAAGACAATATCGTGATGAACTAGTAGTTGCAAAAAGGAAAAAAAGGCCTTTGCCAATGATTTAAAGGTCACATGGGACCCTGACTTTTTGTCCACATACCATTTGGTTGATGGGCCCATGAGTGTTCTTTGAAATAACCTAAAGAGGATGGAATATTCCATGATGTTGTTTGAAGAGAACCATAAATGGAAGGTCATAACATGGTTGGCGAGATCTTCCCTCGGTTTGATTCAAACTTTGGAATATCTGAAGGGAGTTTGGTAGGCATATTGGACCATGTGGGGTCATGTAAAATGGGATTATTCATGAGTTTGGTCAAATAAGGAATTTTGATGGAGGCCAAGTATGGAATAGCGAGATTTGGTGTAGGATTAGTTCCAACCATTGTGTGAGCAAGTAGTGGACCTGTCCCTTGAGAGAGATTTGGTGGGGTTGTACTTATCCCTTGAGAAGATGTTTTCCCCCCGCCTCCTTGTGAAGGAGAACTAATGGATAGATGGCCTTGGGAATTAGACCCAAGCAAAGTGGAACCAAGTAAATATGATCCCAAAATAGTGGCACTCATGGGGGTGTGAGATGGTTGAGACGGTGAGTTGGTAACACTAGGGACTCCTCCTAAAATAGGAGGGAGATTCTGCAAGCGTTTGGAATGTCGGGGATTTTGTGGGTCCCCTATGGTTTCTGACTAAAAAAGTGAATGCATGCAAATGGTGACAAGAGAGAAATAAATGAACAAGATTTTTTTATATTTTGACCTTCACAAGAAAGTATTATTCACAATTGCATGAAATTAAATGAGCATTATATATAAATCACCTGTAAATAGAAAAGCATGTGGATAGGTGGATTTTTTCTGTGTGGGGGAACAATAAAAACAAATTCTCATGTCCTAAAAGACATATCGTCCTTCCTCTCAAATAACACTAGGCCTTCCAATAACACTCAATAGTGGGGTCTGAAGTCACTGGAAGAGGAACTAGTGAAGGTTGAAGTAATCAATTATAATGAGGGGTAGAGGGTGCATATCCCGAAAGAGCTAGCGATATTTCCCAATAGCCACAAAAAATATGATCAAGGTGAGATTGCAGTCCACAATCGCCACCTATATATATGTCCTAAGTTTGGTCACTAGTTATCTCGATCAAAGTGTGACATTTAGATTTTCATCCTCAGAAATGGCTTACGGGTTGGATGCCCTTTGAAGAGTTGGGTGACTCAAGGAGGGATGCGCAGAACAACCAGACCTCAGCCTTCAACTCTTCACGGGTATCTGCCTTCCTTATGGTGTAGGAACACTTTACTTGGAGGATTTGAAAGGTCCCTATTTCTCAACTTCTATTGTTTTCAAAATGTGAGAACTTGATAACGGGGGGTTATTTGGATGCCTACCCCTGAAATCCTACCTAGACTAAAAAAATTCTTTTGGCACCTCCTGTGGAGGAAAATTTAGTGCGTTACTTAGAAAATTTTAGATGTGGTGGGCTGAGATATTGGGGGTGTGGACCCATCTCGTTTGAATTAAATGGGTGTGAATAATTTCCAAAGAAGTAGTCGGATCTTTTGAAATTCATTTGGAGAAATCCTACTTTGACCTCCACTATTCAAAATAGAAATTATGTGTGTGATGAGTGGTTTTATGTGCAAGAAAGTGACAAGTGTGCAAATATTTTAATAAGTTAAGTGTGATGTTGCAACATGTGGAATTCCTGTGGTCCTTACAAATCTTATTTACCTAGCTTACTATGTGTCTTTGGTACAACCTTGTGGAATATTTAAATCCCTAAATAACTAGCAATGTAGACATATGGGTTTTTACAAATCCTTTAAACTCCCTAAATGTTGTTTACACTAAGAAAGCTCTTGAAAACTATCCTAGATTGAAAACATGTGGGCATGTATGGGCCCGTTACTTTGATATTTAAACTTCCCTAGATTGTGATGTAAACTAATAAATCATTTAGAAACTATCCTAAGTTTGCAACATGTGGGCATGTATGGGCCCTTACAACACTTTTAAGATGATTTCAAAAACTAAATAGGAACCCTAGGGGGGATTTGTCCTCTCCTAATGATTTTTTGTTTAAGGGAGATGAAACGTCTTCTCAACCTCCTTTCCGATTCCCAAGAAAACACTAGGGTGTGAGGGAAGATCATACTTGAGGTTCAAAATTGGTTTCTAGTCTCACTTTAAATGATTGTGTATGAAATAAATTCAACTTAAAATTTTACAAGCCAAATGAGCCATCCATGTGGAAACAAAAACAAAAGAGGAGAATTATGATTCTTTTTACCCCCTAAGTGCCTATGTTAGCTAACCTTTCATATGGGAAAGTACTCTAAGTGGAGTGTAGTTTCCTTACAAAGTGTAGAGAAATAAGAATCTGAAGGCTAGGGGCCCACAAACCATACATAAAAACCCTTTCAATTTTGAAAAATTGGACTTATGTGTAGGTTACAGTTCTGACAGGTGCACAGAGGGCACACAATGCACAGAGTAATGAATCCTATGGCATGCAAAGTGCACAAAGTGCACATCCGTGGGCTAGAAAATTCACGCACTTCTTGTCACACGTCGGGGGAGAAATTTCCAAGTGAAATACTGCTTCCTCGGCTTTGAATTTTGACTTTGGCAGGTTGGGCTAGGCTAGTTTTGGTACTTGCAAGACAAAACAATCAAAATGAAGTGCTCTCTAAGCTCAAATAGGGAGGAATTTGATATCGATACCCAGTATGGTCACCAATCTATTGTGTTGGTTTTGTCACTTGGGTGAGAAAAACAACAACACTTGCATGTCTAGATGAGCCTGCTATATAAGAAAAAAGTTTGTGAGTGGGTTAGATAAGAAAAACACATATGAAAACAAAGAAATAATCTAAAACAACTAAGAAATAAATGTTATAAATCATGAGAAACTTAGAACATGGAAATCAAATAATTACCAACATAATGCTACCAATGGATCAATAGATTAGTAGGAAAAACATCGTAGAGGAAGGAAGGGACTTATGAGTCCCCTCTTCCTTCTTAGGAGGGATCTTGAGTTCGCTAATTGAGATCTCTTCACACAATGGAATAAATGGAAAATGGTGAAGAAAAACACTACATATTCCCTCAAGAGGTGAGTGGAATGGCCTATTGCAATGGTGCTTGAAGGATTCCAAGAGAAAAGAGGATTCCCAAAGAAGAATTATTACAACATAACAATACTATGAAGATCTTTGTTTCTTAGCACACCCATGGCTCTTATTTATAGCATTCATACATGGAAAAATGTAATTGGTTAATAGTGTGAACAAGGGGCCTTTTACGACACCCTCTAACCCTTGACCAACCCCAAGTTAGATTTTGCTCAGATATGAGTGTCAAATCATATTGGGGGTCAGACCAGAAGTTGTTGAGGGGCCAACAAGATCCATAAATGCGTCATTCATAGAAGTGCGTGGATTTTCTCATACACAGTCATGCATTTTGCGCATAGTGCATGATCATTCCTGTGTTGGCCTATGCGTGCTTCCTTTGGTGATTCTGCGCACTCTGCGTTTTTACCCCAATTACATAGTTTTTTGCCTTCTGGATGAATTTAAGTGTTGTATGTGGACTAATTGTTGTTGGCAGTAATTTTTTCTTTAACCATTTGTGTGCAATGTTGCAGACAATGTTTTAGTGATAACATATGTGATATAGTGACTTAGAATATTCTGGTTATATATTCATGTGCATGTGTTATCTAACTTTATTTCTTCATTTCAGTTATCTGAGTGAAGTTATTGGTAGAGTTAGTTTCATGTCACAACTCATTCACTTATGTTTTTTCACTCCTAGCTCGGATAAGATAGATTAGAATTAGATTAGATTCCTTCATTTACATAGTCTTCATATACATCTTCCATTTTCATAACCATCCATCATTCACCCTCATCAGTGGACCGGGATACAACCGGTAAAACCAAAACCAATAATGGCTTCCAGGCCAGAATCCGGATGGGTTCCCTATTCCAAATGATGAGAGGTATAATTAGGACTTCTTACAGGGGGGTAACCCCTTATGGTTTTCGAGAAAATTTAGACTCATCAATAGGACATTTGGAATCAAAATGACCAACTTTACCACAATTAAAGCATTTGAAAGGAAGCTTACTTTGTACTTGCTTGTTCTTATTTTCAACTTTCTCACAAAGTTGGATTCTTTTTCGTTGTCTGAATCATCACTATTGTTGGAACTAGGTTTTGACCTTGGATTTTTCTTTCTTGTCTTCTTGGAGGCTTTGAAATTTGCTTCCCATGTAGATGGATTTTCCTGTTTTGTTCTCATTTTATAAGTTTTAAGTATTCCATGTAATTCATCCATGCTCAATGTATCTAGATATTGTCTTTATTCTAAAGCTGATATTTTAGGGTCAAATCTCATTGGAATATATCTAAGTATCTTTTGCACAATAACTGAATTTTCAATATTTTCTCCTAGTCCTTTTATAGTATTCAAAATTTCATAAACTTAGAGAAAATAAGATGCAATATATTCACCTTCCTTCATTCTCAGATGTTCAAATTGTCCTTTGTAAGCTTGAATCTTGGCCCCTCTGACTTTATCATCTCCTTCATAAACATTCTTGAGCTCGTCCAGATTTCCTTTGCAAAATAACAATGCATAACCTTAACAAATTATAAACTTGTTGGACCACTTAGAATGGTATTTATATCCTTTGAATTGTATTCATTGATATTATTACCAACATTATCTGTTATGGAAGAAGTTGGTGTAGTGTACCCATTTACTACATCTTGCTAAACGTCAAATCCTTATGCCTGCAAAGATGCTCTCATTATTATGCTCCAAAAAGCATACTTTTTCCCATCAAACATTGTTGTTCCATTTTTGGTAAATTCTCCTTGTTTATCCATGATCTTTATTTCAGTGGTTATACTATTCCTGAAGGAACCCACTTTGATACAAATTGTTAGAATATTCAAGAGAACTGAGAGGAGGGGTGAATCAATATAGAGTTATTTCAAAAAATTTAACCTTAAAGCACTATATAAACACTAACCATTAATCATTTCATTCATCATCACATAAAATCATACACATTGTATCACACATATTTTTACATGGAAACCCAACTAGGGGAAAACCACGAAAACATCTCTTAAGTAGTTTCAATATTTCACAAGCACCAACTTGAAGTAATAACCCACTCCCTAAGTTTTCCAACACCTACTGGAAGGAGACACCAATCCCTTTGGAATATTTTAAATGATGATATAGGATCAAATCAACCTTATACAATCCCAAAATCATTTCTTAAATACGCATACAAAACTGCTCATAATTGTACCTCAAATCTACAAACTTGTAAGATTCCCCACGAGCTCAATTTTTTTGTTTTTGATTATGAAACTTGGACCTCGTATATTAGGATTTTTTCACCTTCTTATTTAACAATTTGAATTCAATTTGTACCTACCAATATTCATATATAATGTTTTTATCTCGAACACTTGTTTGGGACTAGTTTATGGATTAGTCACAAATCCTAACTTCCAACAAGTATAACTAAGGACTTGTAATGAATCATGATATGAAACTTGTACCCAATATTATTAAATATATTCTATGAAATTCCTCCAACTTTCATTCCTTGAATCATCCACGAAAAAAAATTATAGCAAAAATGGCAAGATGACTTGTTTTGAAGAAGAAAACCCTAGTTTTAAAAACCTCAACATCCACCAAGTATAACTCCAAGCCTGTAATGAGTCAAGACCTAAAATTTGTACCCAATATTCGTATCCATATCTTCTAAGACACCTCCATGTTTCTTTATCTGAATCGTTCTATAAAAAAATTTATATAGAAAATTCCAATATTACCTTCAAAGAAAAACCTAGAACAAATCATTACAAGACTTCATCTTCCCTTGGAATTTATTCTTTCTTCACTTCATCTTCCCTTGGAAATTCACTCCTCTTCCTTGGCTAGGTTGAATTGGTGTGATTCAAATGCCATATGAGACTCCTCTTATTTATATGAATCGTTTCCACATGAGGGGGTGCGACCAAGGGTCACAACGTTTGTGTTGTACCTCTTCCTTAAGGATGGCCAACCTTAGGGCCTTGTTTACTTTACTTTAGGGTCTTATTCTCTTGTATTTAGGGGATTATTCACTTGGATTTAGGGGATTCTTCTCTTGTTTTTAGGGGCTTCTTCAATTTGAATTTAGGGTATTCTTCACTTGGTTTTATGGATTCTTCAAGGATCCTTCAATGCTCCATTTGTGTAAACCTCAAAGTGGCTATGTGGAAACAACCACGTGTTATCTCATCCTGTGAGGTCGATGCTTAAAATATACGCCATAATGGGACCAATTTGGATTTATATACACTTATGTCAAGGCTCCTTCAAGGCTCTTCAAGGCTTCTTTAAGTGGACACAACATCATCACTTTTAGGGGCTTCTAGGATTTTCTTTAGGGATTCTTCTAAGGTTTACATCAATGAAACTCAATTTTCCAACATTAATTCTATGATTCTTTCCATACATTAGTGGTACCTTGCTAGAGTGTGGAAGTTGAAGCTATGATTAGCCAGTAAATCCTTAGTGATTTGGGTTGAAGAAGCAGGTTGTCAGGCTCATGGAGCAATTTCTCTAGGTGAGATGATTTCTGGGAAAGGGGTTTTCTTGTGTGTTGGGCTAGTGAGTGCTAATATCTTAGAGTATCCTTGTTTTCCAAGTTCTACAAATCTCTAATACTTCATGGTCAGGCTATTGTTGAATCCTTGGAAGGGAAGTGGGAAAGTCGAAGGACTTTTGAGAAAAGAAGGGGTACACTTCCTGGGGTGGGACAAGATGTGGGGAATGAGAGGCTATGAGATGGGAACTATTGTTGGAGTTGGAACCTAGGAATGTGATTTTTGTTGTTGTTGGTCAAAACTTAGTTTGGATTAGGAACCTTTTCCCTATTAGAGTCATATCCCCGGCTTGGGTTTGACCTGCTTTTGAAAGTATATGAACAACGAAGTATATGGATTGGAGGAATGTCTGAGGTATACATCCAGTTGGTGATTTAAAACAAAATATAACTGTTATTTTTATGTGTATTATTTTGTTGAGTAATGTGTATGTTTATGTTAATTGTGTTTTTTGAAAATGTACATATTTATGCATGAGTTGTATGATGTTTGTACTACATATTTGTTTCATATGCATGGAATATTAAGTAATAAATAGTATCAGAGATAATTTTCGAGTTTGTTGGTAACAAGAAACATTACATTGTGGTATCAGAGAAGAGAATTGTTGTGTGGTGTGGCCCAACTTGGGGTTGGGAATGTTACAAATTGGTATCAGAGCCACAACTTCAATATTGAGCTTGCATGGGGCCATTTGTCAGCATGTAAAAGCTGAATTGTAGAAATTAAATATCAGAGGATGTCTACAACATGTTTCTCAAAATTACTCCCTTGAAATTGGGGGAAATTCATGAGAAAATTGAAGGAATTGATTCCAAGAGTTAAAAATCCCCAATTTAAACCTCTATATAGGAATTTTTGGGCCTATAATGGGTTGAAATTTGGGAATTATAGTGAAGCTATGGCAAAATTGGTTAAAAATCTCCAATTTGTGAGAAAATTCAAGTGAAATTTGTTCCCATAAATGTTAATCAGTCATGCATGGAGGTAACCATTTGGTTGCAGGGATGAAATTGGTCGTCAAAAGTTTAATTTTATATTTTCATGGTGGCTTAGGAAGAAATTTGAAAATTATGCAATTCTAGAAAAAATTGAAATTTGGGAAAATTTGAGTATTTTTCCATACATTACATCTACATGACATGGAAGCCATGTGGAAGTGACATGGCGGTGACATGGAATAAATTATGTGTACTTCCATGGTGGCAAGTCCATGGAGGAAGGTGCATAATGTAATTTGGTGGAAGGTGATGTGGGATCCACATGCGCAAGGTGGTATAACTAATACCATAAACCACTGTCGCATGGGAGGTGAATCTGTTTTTCCCCAGGACATTGTACCATGTGACACAATTTAAATCCTACCATGTAGCAAGCAGTTTATAATTTCACACCCCAATGGTTTTTCTAAACCTCACACACTTTTGGGATGCGACATGGCCTCTCCACCATAGATCTCATCCAATCTCCACCGTAGGATCTAGGAGATGTGCAAGTTCACGTGCGCCAAGGTAAAGGTGTTGGATGGGACCCGCCCATCCCCACGGCCAAAGAATGGGTTCCACATGGATTTTGGAAGATATATTGGGACCCTTGTCCCATATGGGGTCAAAGATGTGCCAGTTGGGTAGGTGGGGCCCATAAATTATTAATATTTTATTGAATTTTAAGGTCATCATAAGAGAAAAAGTGATAAAGGAGAGAATAAATAAGAGAGAGGAAGTGTTGGAGTCTGAAATGGAATCATATCGAGGTGCTATGTGGACCGAGAATTCTAAATCAACTGCCATGTCAACATAAATTAGTCAAATTTCTCATAAATTTATTGTGTTTTCCAGGTCATAATTTTGCAGGGCAATTTTGACAGCCTAAACAACATTTTTCAGGAGTCCTAATTTTTTAGACTGTAAGTGTCGTAAGAACCACATATAGTCTTTGTATCTTAAATAAAATATCTCGAGGAGATATTTCCAATGATCTATTATGTTTGCAAAACAGAGTTCATATGAGAAAGTTACAGTGGAAACAATGCAGGTTATATTTTTAGTACCAGTTTGCTTCTAGAAGGAATAACTCCTTGCACAAATGTCAGTTTTGCGCACATGAGTAGTATATGGAAAGATATTGAACCAAAACATATATCTATGGAGCCATATTTGGGATATAGGTGCCTAAAAGTGTACAATATGAGAGAGATGATTCCCATATCATTCAATGCAAAAAGGGGAAATAAGTCAAAACTTTAGTAGGATGTAACTAGCAACCTGGATGTTGGATGAAGGTCAAACTTGGTAAGATTTCTCAAAATTAAAGAGTGAATAAAACGAATTGAGATTATATAAACATTCCAAAGGATTTGATGTAGGGATACAAGAACATGGCCAAAATTGCACTCGAATGAAACGTGTACAAAAGGAGTAAATGTGTAATGTTCAAATGACTATAACTTGTTGCTCAGAACTCAGAATTGAGAAAGGAGATATTCATTGGAAAGTTGTTGGATATATGAATCTAGATATGCACCCCTAAATGTGAGTTGAGTAGTAAAATTCACAAGAAAAAAGAAAGAATAATTATGGTGCACTTAAGGGGGATAACTGTGCATAATTTTATAGATTTGTTGATTCATTTTGTCTAACAAATATTATTGCATGCAAATTTTGTAGAATTAAGGGGCACAATTAGAACATATAATATTCAACAGAGAGACCATAAACATGGAATATGCACAAAGAAACTATAACCATGAAGATGAAGCTAAGGATTGTATGTCAACATGGGAATGTAGGAACATAATCAAATGGGCATGGAGAAGAAAAGGAGGAGAGCATGAATTTGGTTGAGACCACAAAGAGTCTACAAAGAGATGTGATGGGATATTAAAATATTATAATGAGAGGCTTATGAAATATCAAAAGCAGTAGAATGGATTCAACATGAAGTTGTTGAAGAGCTTGGATAGGAATGAGAAAAAGATGGATAAGGAGACAGATTCAAGCAAGTTAAAGGATCAAATATCTCATTCCAAAAAGGAAGAATATCAACGTGATGATAGACATCATCATCACTCACCAAGACACTATGTTAGAAGAGAATAAATTAGTTCAATTTTATCTCCTATCGGAAAGCATAGGAGGATTTCTAGAGTAGATGAACTACAAGGGGAGATGAGAAAGATCAAACCTCCTACCTTTGATGGTGATCATAGAAGTATGATGATGAAGATAATTGGTTATTAGGAATGAGGAAGTACTTTCAATTGCATAGTTATTCCTCACAAGAATAAGGTAGAATTGAAATCTACCAACTCAAGGGAAAACCATCAATGTGGTGGGACTAGTTTGTACAAGTAAATCACATTGATGAGAAGAGCATCACTTGGAGGAGGTTCAAAAAGTATTTTCAAAATAAATACTTGTCCAAGCATTATTATTATAGGAATATGAAGGAGTTATTTGAACTCAAGCTTGGAAGCATGACCATGGATGAGTATGAGAGAATATTCTTGGAGTTGTTGAGGTATGTTTACTTCATCAAGGATGAACAAGTAAAGATTAAAAGGTTCCTGAGTGGGTTACCTTCAATATTTAGTGATAAGATACAATATGATGATCCCAAGACATTGGACGAAGAAATAAGGAGAGCCAAGTGCCTTCATGACCAACATAAAGGAAGAAAAAATTTCCAAAAGGCTTAGGAAGACAAGAAGAAAGGTAATAATGAGAAGAGGAATAAAGGGAACAAGCCAACATTCTTGATAAATAGTTCTCAAGGGAAGCTAGCTAAAAATGTAACTAGACTAACAGAGTCATTGGTAAAAATATGAAGGAAGCAACCTATTGAATTTTTGGGTTGTGAAGGAGTCCAAATGCACATATATTCCCCTCACAAAGGAGAAAGAGTGAATATTGTTCACAATGTACAACAGGATGATACAATTGAGGACATGGGCAAAAGCATGCCCAGGACCTATGCAGCCTTGGAAAACAAGCAAGCTAAATTTTAGTCTCACATGATTGAAGTGGAACGTAATATCAATGATCAAGCTATGGCTATTTTAATTTGTTCAAGAGCTATTCATAGTTACATAGATCCTAATATTGTTGAAATATTTCACTTGCAAAGAAGAAAGCATGGGAAATCTTGGAAATTTTAGTTAGCTACAGGAGCTAAAAGAAGAATCAATGAGTTGGTTAAGGATTGTTCATTGGAAATGAATGGACTGACTACAAGGGTAGATATGAACATCATACCTTTGTATTCATATGATTTCCTAATTGGGATGGATTGATTGGACAAGCATCATGTTGTCCTAGATTTCTACAACAAGGCCTTCACTTGTTTGGATGAGGAAGGGAATTTGAGAAAAGTTCAAGGCATCCCAAGAGCAGTATCTATCAGAGAAATTTCATCTTTTCAGTTGAAAAGAAGCTTCAAAAAAGGATGTCAAATATATGAAACACATATGGAGGAGGTAGTTAAGGATAGAGTGCCAAGTATTAAAGATCATCCCATCTTGAAATACTTTAAGGATGTATTTAGAGATATATCAAGATTGCCACCAAATATATATATATATATATATATATATCCATCAATTTGATTCCTGGAGCTTCCCAAGTGTTCAAAAATCCTTATAGGATGAGTACACCGGAGTTGAAGGAATTAGAAATGCAGATTGAGTATCTTTTAAAGAAGAGGTATATATTTCTAAGTGTGTCACCTTGGGGTGCCCCAATGTTGTTTGTGAAGAGGAAGGATGTAAATTTAATACTATGCATTGACTTCAAGTAGAAAAACAAGGTGATTGTGAAGAACATGTATCATTTACCAAGGATAGATGATCTTTTTGATTTGAAAGGCGCAAGGATATTATCCAATATTGAAATCAAGTCAGGATATCATCATGTGAGGATTAAAGAATAAGATATCCATAAGAAAACATTTAGAGGTATGTCAATTATGAGTTCACAATCGTGCCATTTGGTTTGTCAAATGCACCAGTTGTCTATATGTGTTTGATGAATGTAATTTACATACATTACTTGGATAAGTTTGTCACTTTATTATTGGATGACATACTTATCTACTCTAAGTGTTAATAATAGAATTAGAAACACTTGAGGATGGTGCTACAAGTATCAAGGGAACATCAACTATATGCAAAGTTGAGCAAGTGCTCATTTTATTAGAGGAAGATTCATTATTTGGGCCATATCATTTCAGAGGAAGGGATAGCAGTGTACCTTGAGAAGATAAAATCCATTGAAGGATGGACATAAACAAATAATGTCTCAAATGTGAGATCACTCATGGGACTTTCAAGTTATTACAAAAGGTTTATTGAAGGATTTTCAAATATTGCACATACAATCACTTTGCAAAATAAGAGTGTGAAGTTTGAGTGGACTTCTGGATGTGAAGAAAGATTACAACATTTGAAATTTTTATTGACAAGTGTGCTAACTTGAATATTTCTAATCCAAATGAATATTGTTGATTAATTGGGTTGGTTGTCATTGATTTCAACCCTTGAAGAAAGTTTGGTAGCAAATTTCAGTAGCACAAAGGTTTGGGTAATGGGCCTAACTTTGTTTGATGGATAATGGTATTAGTTTTGATATATTTGAAGGAACTACTATTATATGTGGATAGTACATGTCATCCTATTTCTAGTGGTATGTGGAACGTCACATAACTCCTCATGGTTAGAGAGTTATGGCCATGTGAAGTTGGAGAACCCTAATGAGTCATCTAGAAGCCCCAAAAGGTCAAAGTAGTCAAAGTGGTTGCAAAGAAGAAATTATTTAAATAATAAAGTGAAGTGATGAGTGTACTATAAGTGAAAGCGGATACAAAATAAATTATTTAAATAATAAATTTAATGGATAAATTACTAAGTGGACAAGTGGTTAGAAGTGGGTTAGCTTTAAAATAAGGAAAGTGGGTTAAGATGGTTCGAAGGTAATTTAAATAATAAAGTGAAGTGATGAGTGTACTATAAGTCAAAGCGGATACAAAATAAATTATTTAAATAATAATTTTAATGGATAAATTACTAAGTAGACAAGTGGTTAGAAGTGGGTTAACCCTAAAATAAGGAAAGTGAGTTAAGATAGTTAAAAGGTAACCCCTTGAGAAAGCTACATCAAAGTATAAATAAGAGGCAAGACTCTCTCATTTAAATAACACTTGAGCATATTGAATATATACAAGTGACTTAGGTAACCAAAGGATATCTAAAATGAATTTCAGAGGGAAAGTGAACTAAAGAAGGCCGAAATTCAAGGGAGGATAAATTCTTTTGATGATACTTTCTAAGGTATGTTATTTATAGGTCATCTCACCATTTTCACAATATTGTTTTTTCTATAATGAGTTAGACCATGAAATATGGAGGTCGTTGAGGAAACATATCCAAGTAGTTGTGATAAAAATTTCATCTTGTGGGTCGTTGTATTTTTGGAGTTACACTCCGTGGAAAATAGGGTTTGTGGTCAGTCCCGAAACTAGTCCAGAACAAGTGTTTCAGGTAAAAATGTCATAACTTCTTCATAAAAGATCCAAATTCAGTAAGAAAAAATGTATTGGTTAGAGTACAGTCTTTAATACTCTGTGTGCCATTTTCATATCCATGAAACAAATATTCTGTGCAGGGCACACTCTACAATTTTACTCTCTAGAATAAGCTAGAATTCAACAAGGTATGCCATTTTTGCTATAACTCCTTTTCTGAGAGGTTCCAAGTAGTGAAACCTAGAGGAATTGCATAAATAAAACTGAAGAACATTGTTTACTATTCTTATATATTTATTCATTACAGGTACATAATTATGATTATTTCAAGTTAGGGTTGTTGACTAATCCAAAATTAGTCATGTGAGACTAGAGTAAAGTTTGATGAAAATGGTAGTCTCTTGTTGTTAAAGTTAAGGAACGTTTGAAGGTATGTGATCATATACACCAGGTCTGTTACAAAATTACAAATCATATTTGGATGATGAAATTGATGAGGGATTTTGGTTGAGGTACATGTTGGGTACATGGTTGAGAAAAGTAGTTGATGAGTTGGCACACACATGAGGTGTATAGTTGATGATGTTGGTACATATTGATGAGTCATAGTTGATGAGTAGTTGATGCATGATTGGTACATACTTGGTACATGGTTGGAGGCACTTGTTAATAGTATTTTTGACGCATGGTTTATGAATGATGTAACATACCTATCTTGGTATATTATTAGAAACACATATTGATCTTGGTGATGATTTTGAGTTGTTGTGTTATGCTTGGTTGATGAAAATATTGGTGATATTGTGCATATGGTTAATATTTGTCTTGGTGATTGATCTTGGTGAGTAGATCTAATTTGTTTGATAAGATTGATGAGACAGGTTGTTGTGATAGGTTGTTTGGATAGGTTATTGTGACAGGTTATTTGTACAAGTTTGGTGCATTGTTGATGCATTTGTTTATGGTATAGGTTGAGGTACAGTTTGATGTATGGTACATATTGGCACATTTTATTGGTACAGGTTTTTACAGGTTGATTGGTACAAGTTTACAGTTGATCCGGTTTATTTTCGGCACGAAATGAAAGTGGAGATATAATAAGGAAACGCACAAAGATATCGCAGATATTCAATAATATAACATAAATGTATCAGAGATGCAACCATAAACATAGATATACAGTAATACACGATTTATATT